>JANHFJ010005079.1:0-11831 GCA_032468195.1 Cerberus rynchops
ACCCGGCAAAATAAGAGGAATCGGGTTTGAATTGGAGGGCGCAGCGGAGCAAAAACCTCTCGCCCGGCAAGAGCGGTCCGGTGCCTCGAATCCCACCTTTTCTCTTTCTTTTTTTTTTCCTTTTTGGGACGCGGAGCAGAGGAGATTATGGGTCCGGAAGTTAATTCCGCTCGGTATTGTAGTATTTCGGGGAGGGGTTTTGTTCTTGAGGGGACCCGGAGTGCGTCGCGCTCTACCCGCAGATGCTGCTTGTGATGTTGATGGTCTGAATCAGGGAAATGGGGGGGGGGGGAAAAACCCCCAGTATTGATCTTGAAGGATCCTTGGCCTTTGTTAAGGGCAAAGGCAAGCAACTGGCGATCGACGAGAGAGAAGGGCAGATCTGAGGAGCTTGCAAAGAGATTCCAGAACTGGTCAGGATCAAAGCAAATGGGAATTATCCAATCGGTGTTACCTAGTTGGGGAATGAAACATCTGCAAAGATAAAAACTAAGCTCAAAAACTCCCTAATTATCCCCATTTCCCGGCAAATATGTGATGCGATTGGGGAATATTTAAATTTGTGGTGTACTTCGCTTTAAAATCTACAAAAGTTCCGGAAAGAAAAAAAATAAAAACACCCCAGCTGCTGTTTGTTTATTTTTTTAAAAAATGTGGTAGTTTACTTCTCCACCATCTGTCCGTATCAAACCTGTGTGAATGTAGAAGAAATTTTTACCGCAGTCTGCCTAGTGCAGCAGAGACTGTATTAAAAAAGAAGAAGTGGTACATTCCAAAAGCATTTGCTTCCAAATTGTGAATAAAAATGTTTGTGGAATAGCCAAATAACTCTGGTTGGAAGGACACGTTGGGAATTTCCCCCGTAAATATCTAAAACTTTGCAACTTATTCACTATCCAGTTGAAAGTAAGTTATATTGAAACCAATGTTGCCTTTTCTGAAAATAAGGAACAATGCAATCTTAAGGATATTATTAAAAATTAAGTGCCGTTACTGCCAGTACAATTCTATCAAAAAGTTATCACTAAAATATGTGTCAAACTAATAAATGTGCTCCCCTTCCTCTCCCCTTCTTGCTCTCTCTCTCTCTCACACACACACAAACATGAGAATATTCCATATTTGAGTTGTGATTGCTTATAAAGTGACAAACCTTCCTAGAGAATAGGTTTTTTTAAATGTATTAAAACACATTATTAAAAATACCCATTTCCCCCTTCTGTTTTGTATTGTAAAGATTACAGAAGGAGAGAATAATCATAATTTGAACCGAATTATTCAATTTTTTCAATTTTAAGTTCTAGGAAATAGATTTTAAAACTAGGTGCATAGGAGTTGTTGGGTTCCCAATAGACACACCTAATTCCAACAACAGGAAAGTACTGCTGTCAAAGCCCTTTGTATCTTGGTTACAAGGCAGGGAAATCTGGTTCAAAGGATTAGTATTGGATAAACAGACAGTAGTGTTAGAGAATAAACAGACAGAAGAGAAACACTTCTAAGAAGGGAATGTATTTCAGCTGCTTAGAAAATCAGATATTCTAGACTCATGATAAATGCACTACTGTTGTACTGAAAAAAGGAAGTTTGTGATTTTTCCTTATTTCCATAAAGACATTTTGATTACATGTAGCTATCAAGCAATTTTAACTTATTTTAAGACAGCATGCCATTCTTTAGAAGAAAGTTTTCTTGGGGCATATTACAATATTTTGTCTTTTCCCCCCAAAATACTAGTTAGCTTAGCTTGTCTATTTTTTTATCATACTGATAATCATAATCCAAAACAGAATTACAAGAATGGTGATACTTTCTGAGCATTTTTCAGAACTACTATTGAATTCATATATTTTTCACACTGTCTTCATTTAAGCAGCTTTTAAACTGTGAAGCTGAAATGCATGTAGATCAGCTGCATTTTACTCAATTCCAAGTCTGCTTTTCTGTTAATCCCCATCCAAAACTGAAAAAAAGACACTACCAGATAATAAGCTGTTTGGCTTCTTTAACCATTTGGAAGCTAGAAATATATAACATAAATTAGTTGCAAAAAGGCTCTTCTTAGGCATTACTGGTGATTAGATGACTCCTATTACTACCATATTTTAAAAAAAACCTTTAAATTTTTTGTTAAGCTCAATAAATGCTATAAGGAGTGGTGTTTGTTCAAGAATCCTTGCCCAATCTAGTAACATTAAATTGTTAATATTAAAGACAACTAGATGATTGAGTATCATTAGTTTTTTGTTAGGTTTGCCTTATTCAAGATAATTGTACAATACAGAAAATTAGAAGCAATTTTATAAATGATGTAAATTTATCTAATTTGTAAAACTTAGGATATTTGTCCCCAACATCCAGGAACAACACTTTTTGGGCAAGCAAAAGTATTTTAGAGTATAGGGATAGGAACTTCAAGTAAGCTGCCTACATTAGTCATTTACAAAAGATGTTTGAGGTTGCAAGTAGAAATGAATTCCTTTCATCAACTTAGGAACCAAAGTTATCATTTTGTTAGCCACTGCTATTTCTGTATTCCCTCCTTCAATTTTATCAGATATAATTAAGAAATCTGAGAAACAATCATCATAATATAACGTTTGTGAAATAGTAGTTTAAGTGTAGTCATGGGTCCAGAGAAACTCAAGTTCAGATCACAAACAGATCATAATACTCATGGGATAACTTTGGGCCAGCCACACCACTAAGTGTGGTGTATTTTGAAGGGCTGTTGTAAGGAGCATATGAGAGTTTGAAGTGCAATGCCTTGAGCTCCAAAAGGACAGGCTAGATTTGAATGTAATAACAAACCAATAAAAGACCCAATACTATTTTGAATTCCATACAAGTTATATTTGACTTGTTAACTAAATTGTTTATATTCATAGATTAGGATTGTAAATCTATGAACTTCATAAGGATGGTCAGTGCCATTACATTTCTGAAATTCAAGGAAAAAATGGCTGATTTCCAGAAAACTTCTTCCATTTGCTCCCTTAAAATCTCTCCTTCCACAAACTGAACTATTGAAGTGTTGTTACATTACAAAATTTCAGTAAGAGGATTTTTAGCAGTTTTCAAATCTTGTATAGACCTTAAAGGTGAGAGTAAGAGCAATCAACTTCATGAGCCATTCCCATCTTTAAACTTCCCAAAGGCTGAAAAATTCTGGCCATGTCTTGGAATTTGTACTGTAACCCTCCAACAGAGGCTGAGAGGTGGTAAGTCTTCACTGGCCTCAGTGGCTAGCCACCCATTCAGTTACTTCCTAAATGATTTCTTACTAAATCCAGAATTACACAAGAGATTCCTAGATAAAATGCATACACAGCAACGTTTTAATCAGTCAACTGTGTTTTAATAAGGGAATTTCTTGAATCAGTGTAGATATTATCTACAAAAAATTGATTATTTTGGCAGTTTACAAATTCTGTTCCAAACTGTATTTCAAAATATAAACCTAAATAGTAGAGAATGCCTAAAAAAATAGTACTACTTTAATCTTGATTTAAATTCTCCTTTAAAACAAAAATGTCCTAACATCATATTCAAATGGATAATAAATTCAACCACTATAAAATCACAAGGAATGGCAGATTGTATTTACTGTACTGGTTTTAGAAGTGAATTCTGATTAATACCCAAAAAAATTTTTATAGCTACTAAAAATAAAGTGGCCTTTTTCATTTAAACATTTAAAAGGTTGCACAAAACATTCTGATATCAATAATCAAAAAGGCATTAATTTTATTATATATATTTTTGTTAACAGTATGAACTATGGTGCTGAAGGACTTTCCAAGTAAAAAGCAGTTCTCTTTGGGGATATTAGTCAATTAATTTAATAAAGTTCAGTTTTAAGATGATTTTTCTTTTCTGTTGCGAGGTGAATCTGCTCCATTTGAGGTTAATGTTCCATTGATTCCATTTTCTAAAAAATAAAAAACAAACATAATTAACTCTTTTCTCTGGATTCCAAGCCCACAGACTATGAAGATTTAAAACATCTTTACAGAGAGCTTTAAAATTAATTCAGGGAAAGAAGGTTCAAGCAGATCATACATGAGGATGTGTCTCATAGATGCTTTAACAGTATAATGTCCAGAAATTTCTACTGGACCATTTAAAAATGGTGTTCATTTTTGCCTCTAACAAAAAATGTCTGCTGGATCACATTCAGCCACTTTAGAATATTATGGAAAGGGAGGAAGGTCCTTCTGGGGAGAATAGAGCTCATCAATTTCCTTCCTCTATGTGGTAGCATTCCTCTTTCAGCAATTGTACCGAAGGCATGTAGGGCCATCTGTCATATTTTTCTGAGATAGCACTGCATTTTTTCTTCTCTGACCCTGTATTCTATTCTAGCTTTCACTTGAAGAACTTAAATATTTTCAAGGGCTTTGCCCAAGTTTGCTCCTCTTTTCCCCTTTTCTTTATTCCCCAGGCTAAATATATTTAACAAGATAGGCCAAGGTACCTACTAGTACTATGGAGAAATAAGCATAATAGTGAGCTGCCTAGGAAATGCAGGCAGTTCTTGGGTTTTGATGGTAACTGGGCTTGGAGTTCCCATCATTAAATGATGTGGTCATAAAGTGTGACATTCATGTGATTAAACTGTTTACTGTTGGCAATCCTAGTTGGCATCATAACCCCAGAACCATGTGGGTTGTTAAGTGAGGACCTGACATGACAACAACATGGGCAGGAATTCCAGGCAAGAAGACTGGTGTGTGTGTGTGTGTGTGTGTGTGTGTTGGTGGTGCTGCATGTTGGCCCCGTGGAGCAAGAGTAAGCATCATAGTGTGGATGCCATGGAGAGCGAGTGAGTGACTTTCAACCTCCTGCTGGCTTTTCAATTGAATATGCATGTGGGAAATCACCAGGTAATTTTGCAAATGGTGACCATGTGCCTGCAACCATTGTAATTGCAAGCCAGTTGCCCAGTATCCATTCACATGACACAAAGGAATGATGCAATGGCCACCACTTTGCAGACTGGATGGTTCGGTGAAGTTGTATCTTGGAACAGTCACTGAATGACCCACGCAGGTACTAGATGCCCAATGATGTGTTGCAGACTTATATTAGAGAACTTGTTATCAGATTAAACCATATCATTTATAGTTTCCTGATTGTGCAAAGCAACTACTTTCCTTTTGTACTTCTGCCAAAGTATATACAAATCATTAAAGTACAAACCTCTTTCTTTTTTCGAGGGCTTGCCTTTTGTTGTCATAAACTTCTTTTTCACTGGTTGAGGAGGTGAAGAATGTTCTCTCCACCTTCTTAATTGGAAATTAATGAATTTCCACATCATAAAGGCCTGTGTTAAACAGATTGATGCCAGCACACTGATTCTATAAAGACCAGATATAGAATATTAGAATTCCTGATGATCCAGAGACAGAATGGATTAGAAAAACTGTTTCTTTTAGGAAGATGTTTCCTGAAGGTCACTAACTAATCTTTAATTTGCTTGTCACTAGTGTAAACAATTTGGGATATTAGTGGACTAGCAAAAGGAAGATCATAAATAGCAATACATATATTAGAAAATCATTTTTTAAAACGTCACATAGCAAATCCATGTTTCTATGCAGCAATTAAATTAAGATGCTGTGGATCGGAAGATCAGATATAATAGTTTAACCTAGGGCACATCTGTCTTGCATTCTGAAGATCATTTTTACTCTATCCTCTGAAAAAGATCAAACCATATGGCTAGATAGAATAGAAAATATTGTGATAGCATGCTTCCAAGAACTGCAAATACAGTCAGAATTCTGTAATAAAAAATAAACTGAGTTTATTCTGAAAATGAGCATCAAGCATCTGTTATTTCTCCTCTTCTTCCTTTTTGTACTTTCTATGGTATCAGCAGCACTAAGCAGTCACTCTCACTGTACCATGAAACTGTAATTGAGCTATTAAAAGGTATCATTGAAAAAAAATCAAAGTAAATTTACTGTCAGGTTTTATATATATGATTAACAAATGTGAGGTCCTCAACTTGATTTCAGATTTTTTTGTTAAAAATACAGATACAGAACCTAGGAAGAGCTGGTGCCCTTGGGAAAGTTGTTAAAGGGAAAAACAGAATATGCCAAAAGAATATATTTTGTCACTGACTTTTAACTTTAGTGCCATTCACTATTAAATATTTTGATAATCATGAACTTGCAAGTGGTCCTTGATTTACCACAACAATTTGTCATTAAGTGCTGCAGTGACATGATTGCCCCTAATTTTATGACTTTTGTTGCCTTGGCTATTAAGCAACTTAACCATGGTCATTAAGTGAGATATTACGTGACCCTGACTTGTGCTTATCCACTGGCTTTCCCATTGACATTGTTGGAAACTGGCAGGGAAGATTGCAAATGGTGATTTAATTTAATTTAATTTAATTTCAGAATTTTTATACTGCCCCCTCTCCCAAGGGACTGGGGCGGTGATCATGTGACTGCAAGAGGCTGCAGGTGTTGTTAACTGGCTTCCAAGCACCCAGATTGCAATCAAGTGACTGCAGGAATGCTGCGATGATTTTAAGTGTGAAAATCAGTCATTAATGAAATGGTCACAAGTCAAGGATTATCTGTATCATATAATTATTATCCTATGCATTTTAATTCAAAACAATTGACATATTCAAAACAAATTAGCAAGCATCTGCTAATTTGGAACTTTACAATTTAGTTTTGCCTCATAGATAATCCAAACAAGCCCAGGTTAGGAAAATTATGATTTTAAAGCATCATAAAAATGACAAAAGAATTTGCAAAATATAGTAAAAGGTTTTTTAAATATTCCTTTTTCTTTCTCATAATAATATACCATTTATTTCTAACAAAGACTGCTTTCTCAAGCAATTAGATCAAGACAAATCTCTCTGAAAATAATTTTAACTATTTTATTTTAATATCATATGCTCCATTAACACATATATGTGTTATACCTGATTGGTAGCACATTGAAGTTTCCAGTATTAAAATCCAAAGTTTGATTCTCTGCTCTAGCAAGGCCAAATCCAACAGTAAGGACAGACAGAATTAAGGTCAGGAGTCTTCCCAAAACAAAAAGAACAGCCCACAGTGTAAACCTAGCAGGAAGAAATAAAAGATACACAATTTATCAGAATTCATCCACTGATTGTGTTACTCACATCTTCAGTTTCAGATATTTATATGCATTATGTACTAAGTTTTCTAGGTGAATAATTCTGCCTGTAAAGATAAAACATTTCTGAAATGTATCAGGAGAGATTCTTCTGTATATGATGCTATTGCGCTTTGGCACAGATTTGATACAACATTGCTATCTCCCACTGATAAATAAAGCACAAGAAACTTTCTGGAAAGGCTATTGAAGGATATATTATTCTATGCAAATAATTCCTAGGTACAGACAGATCAAGACCATCCTTTAAAACGAACAGATTTGAAGTCCTTGCATATAAATGAATATATCAATCATGTTTAATTCTATTTTGAACAAAATCTTAGATAAGCAGCTACTAATATATGACATACTGCATGCATTTTTCATTTATCTAAAAAGGTCGGTAATATTCACTGTATTGTTATATACAATATATGTATGCATTTATGCATGCAGAAAGCATTAACTAAATATGAATAATATTCCTATACAACATGTATAATGCGAGAGATAGCATATGTGAGGTATGACAGTAGAAACACATACCCTTTCTGGTATTTTTCATCACTGAAGTAAAAAAGTCTGGAAATATGGAACAGAAACTCCACAAAGTAATGCAACACAAGAAGAACAAGACCAAGATGGGTCAAACTATAAAAAAGAAAAGGAATACACCGGATGTTAATTGGCAAAGAAACAAAAGGCCTTTATAACTTTTTGTCATAAAAGTGCATCTTGAGAACATTTGATACATCTAGGATAGAATACCAACCTCAAATTCTCAACAGAACTAACAAATAAAAACCAGTGTTGTCTAATCCTTCAAGCTGTTTAAATAACAACATGCATCTATTTGCATGGCAGGGAAGACAGTAGATTCCAAGAATGGGTAGCTACCAAGTTTTATTCTTCTAGAGATTGCTATTGCCATGCTATCTATTAAAATGTGGGATGGAATCCTTCTAAACATTGGTACATGTTGAAAATTGATATGTATATTTATGATTTAATTTATCTTCTAAACTATATTATAGGAAATACTGTAAGAAAACCTATAAAGCATCATTGGAGGCACCATTTTTTCTACTTTATTTATTATAAATTATTGGACTGCATCCAATACAATTCAATAATTACTGGACTCCCTCCCCCAGGAAAATAACAATGCCACTCACTTTAACAGATAGGCTCCAGTGATATGGAAAAGGTATAGTCCAATGTAAACAAGCTGGCGAGGAATGTCTTCCTATGAAAGAGATGCAATCTTATGAATTCACCAAGACTTATCATATTCAATTAGTTTTCATAACTGTGTTTCTTATGTATATCCCTCTCTAAATGTCAGCCCCAAAGTTTGCAGAATATGCTGTCTGGGAATTATAGGTATTGTTGTCCTTTATCTAAGAATACTTAGAGAAAAAATATTAAACTCATCAATTTACTGCAAAATTGTCTGATCAATAAATCCTCTTTCTTGCTTACTTCTGTTTTTAATGAAAAATACCATATTTGCTAGTAGTATAAAACACGTAACACCTAATTACTGCCTAAAAATAATCTGTTTAATTTATGTAGTGGTCTTAAAAAAGGACACTATGCCAGGGTATATAACAGGCTAAGCTGTAACAGTTATTCACGTCTTAGTGTACTGAATGAAATCAGCCAAAAAGCTTTATTAAAATAAAATGAATGAAGTCATTTATTACCGCAACAGTCCAAAACTGAATATAGGGAATATTTGAGAGTGGGGAAGAGACATAATGTTAAACCAGAATCTTAGAAGAAGAAATTATGGAAACATTATTTCTTGATTCTTTAAAATTAATCAAGAAGTTGTTTCTCAATTTGAGAAGCTGCTCGAACTGGCTGTAGGAGCAAGGAAAAAGAGAGGAAAATTTGGATTGGCTGAAACAAGGAGCAAAACCTTCTACATACGCAAGCAGGACAAGAGCCTTAAGTTACATATCTAAACCTTACATTCTCTCTGACATTTTTTCAGATTACAAGCAAACTCCATTTCAAAGGTACCTTTTTTTTCAAATCCCATTGACAAGATTCTTCTTCTAGATAACCATATGTATTATTTATGCATTTAATTTGTAAGCTTATGGACAAAGTATTAGATGCAATCTTACTTTTTTTATCTTCTGAAAATAGAATTCTGGAAAGGCATGAAACCAGTATGCCATCTGTGAGATATAAAAGAACTTCATTTGAAACCTGCAGAATACAACATGTAAAAATCAAAATTAAAATGTACTGATTGTTTCATACAAAAATCTTTATTGAGCTAAGTTTTTACAATGGGGTAATATATGAATTTTTTTGAAGCACCTAAAAACTAATGGCATAATGAGGTTACTGTAGATGCATTGCTAATAAAGTAACTTCTGTTATTTGCCTGAAAGTACTAGATATCTTTATACATAATTAAGCAGATTATTTTAATAACTACAAAAGTCAGGTGGGATAGATAGAAGAAATTATTAGTTAAATTCTTAATTAAAAAACTTACGGCATTGATGTGTGTGGGTAATCTCTCCAGAGTGATGTTGGATCCGATACATAGTTTTCCTGAAAACAAGACACAGGAAATATTAATCCAATGCCCTGTGAAGTTGCTTAACCTCTTCCTAAGCATGGTTGATAACACCAAAGTCTGACATAGAAATCTGAGTTAAATGACTTAGCAAGCATCAAACTGCACTGTGATTCCTCATTTTAAATAAAGTGCTTTTCAATTGCAAGAAAGAGAAGCAACAGTTTTACAGGAACTACATATTTCATAGAGCTCAAATTAATGCCAGATGCATGTAAGACAACTTCAACAAAATGTGAACTCCTTGTTGTATCATAAAAACTATCTGAGAACCTTTCCTAGCCACAAATGTATCTTGGCTGGCAAGTCCCTGTTAACAAATGAATGCTTACTTATACATCCCAACTACCACCTGCACTTATAGATTTCATTTAGCAGCATACTTTATAATTTTTTTGCATTCTAAGTTTAGTATTTTAAACTTTGGTATCTAATGTCCCAGGAAAGTATTGATCTTCCTTAGATCTTTTCACTTGTTCACTGCAGCTAATAAGAGCAGCCATTATCAGTATATTATTTATTCTTTACTTTCCCTTCAAGCAATAAAATGAATGGCAATATCTGTGTACTTACAACTCTTCTGGAAAACATAACATTGATACTTTGAGCATTCCATTACCATAGAACAGTACTAATGACTCAAAAGGGAATTATAAAGAAAATGAAAAAATATTTTTGATGTGATGACTATTTGCAAGGCAACATAATTGTGTGATCATAGTCGACTGTTTTACACCCCATTTACTCCCTGTATCATTCTCTGACTTACTCACCGACACAAGGATGCTTGTTCCCCAAACACAAGAGAAAAGGTAAAATGCACTGAGTTGTCCAGATTCATTGAATTTACTGTGTTTTGTTTTGGAAAAGTGCATTCGCCTGTTGATTTTCTAAAGAAAAAGGTTATCTCATTATTGATAGTTATGATAGCTTAGATAATAAGTTACTTGTTATAAATATCAAAAGTTCATAATGCAAGTCCACAATGCAATCAACTTCTACTGTGATAAAGCCTATTATTACTCTAACAAACAATACTTACATCTAACACATATTCTTGAATAACAGCATGTATGATTATTGCCACTAGCATGTAGAAGAAAACAGTAGCCAGATCTTTGATACCATAATGATATAATGTCACTGTTTCTGTAGGCTGATTTTCTAAGAGGAAAAAAGAACAATATTTAAGAATGCATTTGTTTTAATCAGCCTCATCCAATTTATATCAAGAATCGAAAACAATACTTTAGAACTGTATCTAATTTTATTTCTATATTCCAAGCCAGTACAAAACAGTAGTAGTACAGGAAGAACAACCCAGGCAGCAGCTTAAAATATTGACATTGATCAGATTTTCACCATCTTCCTGTCCAAATTTTAAACTCAAACATTTATTAGCGAACAAATAGATTTAATTTAAGCTGTGATTCCTAAACTGTGATCTTTAGTGTTGCTGGTTCATAGGGATCCTCAAGTTAATTTGCCAACGTTTGTCTTCTGACTTAGATCTGCCCTTCTCTTTTCACTGGCAATTAGCTGGCTGACTGACCACTGATACAACAGGAAGGCTGACTGAAAACAGAAAGTAGGCTCTAGCTTGGCCAGCTGGCTGATGGTGCACTTAGCTAGGTCTCTAACAATCAGTTGGCCAAAATCTGCTCAAGTAAACAAGTAAACTCTTCATTTGAACATACATTTTAAAAAAAAGTTAGTTTAAAAAGTTCTTTTAAAATGAAGGACATGACTATATTATAAACAAACTCATCATGGGGTTTCTTTTGACTGAAGAAGGAGAAGGGAAGTCCATATCTTTTCGGAACATTTAGTGGTTTGTGTTACAATAAAGTTCAAGCAACACTCCTTTAAGGGATGCAAAGCAGTTGCCAAGCCATAGTTTCATACCACGTAAACAAGCTTTGTAAGATTTATTTCCTCTTTTAGAAAACTGATTCCTTTCTAGATTTGCAGTATGCAAAAGATATGTCATTTTGTTGGAACTGGCAAAGATTTGCTTGTACATTAAGTGCAAGTCAAAATTAGAAACTTGTATCAAATTGTGGCATTGAGC
>JANHFJ010005079.1:53220-63955 GCA_032468195.1 Cerberus rynchops
AGCTTTAGTTCTCAGTCAGTAGATCTAGGAAATGACAAGATTAACCCATTAATCTTTTGATTAGCTCTCTACACGACGAGAAGGAACGTATCAGGTAAGTCCAACGCCCCTTTTCTGCGCTAATGCACAAGTGAATCTTTATTGATTGACAAACTCCTTCAGTACCACAGCAATTAAAGACACTCTCAATATTGAAACATGCTATGGAATCTACTACTTGAATATATATATGAATAAAATTCTGCAAGGCAAAAATTAAACTCATCATTTATGGTAAATAATTATAATATTATTATCATTCTTATTATTTTTGGGTAAGATGAAGAAAACCAAAAGGCCCAGTTGCCCAGGTACATGAAAATAGTTCTGTGCAATGTTTAGGAGTGATGTTGGCACAAGTGTATAATAAGTTAACTATTTCATTTCTCATATTATCAGTGCTTACCATGATGAGCATGAAGGGGACAAAGTTAATTAAGATCCATAAAAAAGTGCCAAAGAAACATTTAAAGATAGACAATGCAAGGTATGGAGTGTTAATATAACAATTTGTTAATGGAGTAGGCAGCTGCAGTCAGTGTTAAAAATTACTTGATTCTTTTTATGTTAGCAAAAGCTACTAATTAAAGAGAGCAATGACCTGTGAGATTGGCCATGAAAACCATTAGCCATCTGAATATAACTTTAGCTTTCAGGGTTTCTCCCAGCTGTATCTTCCTGACACACACTGAAAATTGTTTCATTTAGTTAATTTTTTCCCCTTCACTAACAGCCGATCTTAATCCTTCAAGTTAAAATTAAAAGTGCATTTTTAATTCTCATTAATAAAAGATTAACACAAAAGAAACAGCAAACACTGTGTTCATTAGCCTTATAATAATATTATGACAGTTGTTTGAAGTCATGGACTGGTTCTGAGATTCTTAATTAACCCCAAGCAGTTTTTGTGTGCAGGAGATAGTTGTTTGTTGTTGTCATTGCTCTGTGATGGAACTATTGTAAAAGAAAATACACTTCCCTCTGTGAAGTTCTTGGTTTTCTGATGAGAGAAATGTGTGCATACTGTGATGGAGACAAAGATGTTCTGGTCGCAAGTAAAATAACCCAAACTGATTGATTTTAAGCAGTAACTTGCTTTGGGGCAAAGCATGAGAATATGGCAAATGTTTATTCCAAGGAACTCATTACTAAAGAACTTAAAATTATAATTCTAATTCTATATATTTATCCAATTAGCTTGTAAAATAGAGCTTTATATATGCACCACTAACATTATTTAAATGTACACAAAGTTTACTTTAGATTTCTTGAAATAATATTTATATGTTGGTGGAATAAACTAGTCAGTCACACCTAAGAAGTTAAGAATGACACCTGTTAGTTCTGCAGTACATTTATCCTGAGCAGGAAGGATTATTCTTACTTGCTTACTTCTTTGCTTATTTTGATGCAAATAAAGATAGCCACTTAATCAGAAACTGCTTTCTCTTGGATCTTGATTGAGCAAATGCTATACTTGTCTGTATAGGTAAAGTAATATTTTCCAGAATTCACTTGCATTCTACAGATACTCCTTGACTTACAATCATTTGTTTAATAACCATTCAAAATAACAGCAGCACTGAAAAAAGTGACTTATAACCTATTCTTGGACTTATGACCATGGCAGTATCTCCACACTCATGTGATCAGAATTTGGTGGCTTGACAACTGTATATATGACAGTTGCAGCATCCCGAGGTCACGTGATTACCATTTGCGAACTTCCCAGTTGGCTTTTGATAAGCAGTGTTAATGTGGGGAAACCAGATTCACTAAATGCAAGATTCACTTAACAACTATAGCGATTCGCTTAAAAAAGTGGTAAAACCAGGTATGACTCACTCAACAGCCTCCTTGCTTAGCAACAGGAATTATGATAGAATAGAATAGAATAGAATAGAATAGAATAGAATAGAATAGAATAGAATAGAATAGAATTCTTTATTGGCTAAGTGTGATTGGACACACAAGGAATTTGTCTTCAGTGCATATGCTCTCAGTGTAAAACAAAGAAAACTACATTTGTCAGGAATCACAAGATACAACACTTAATGATAGTCATGGGGTACAAATAAGCAGTCAAATCATACCATAATAAATTATGATGATTAATAAAATTATAAAACAGTGGGCACAGTGTTTTGCCCAAGGAGAATAGAAATATTGAATTAATACTTCTATATGGCGGAAATACATTTTTTAATGTTTAAACTGGTAGTGAAATGATACCATTCAGTGCAATTGATTTACTCAAATTTCACCAACTAAAATAGCGCTCATGTATATTTTATTTTTTTTTGAAAAAGGATAAATTCAGTCAAGATGAATATCAGAGTATAAGCAAGTCCTCATCAAAGGTTAAAGCCAGGGTATAAATTTATTAAATAAGTAAAATATGTTATGGTAGTTAGTGTTTCTGCCAACAGTAAGTAATGTCATCAAGTCATTCCCATGAATGTCTCCTCAAATGTCATATCTATTAAATTCAATGGAGCTTACTTCCTAGTACGTGTATATGGAGTTGCAATTTTAATTCTCTGTTTTCATTAAGTTGGATTTTTTTTCTGTGTCATTTACCACAATAAAAACTACTGTGATTCAAGTGCGGCAATGATTTCCCCAAAAGACAAAGGTCTCTTGAAAGACATTTGTGTTTTAAATAAGCTCTGAAAAAGTATCACAAGCATCACTTTTCCAGTCTGAAAAGCATCTACTTGGGTCAAATTAATGAAATATTAGCTTCTAAGAACTCATAGTATACCAAGTTTGGTATTTGTTCAATGCACATCTTCTTACTTAGACCACAAAAATAATGTATTATTATGTTTGATAACAGTCTTATTACAGAAACCTATCAGTGTAGAACAGGGGCTTCATAGGGTACAGTAGAAAAATCAAAGGTGTCAATGGTCAATGGTGAGATCAAAGCTCTACCTGTATTTTTGTGCAAAAAATAGGTGGAACTTTGATCCCATCACTATAGCTGTCATTCTGATTTATATTTATCATATTGTCCAGAACCTCTATTTCAGAGGTAGCTGATTCAGCAGTAAGGAGAAGTAAGTTGCCTTAAGTTTGCTTGTCCTTCCTCCCAGATAGATGTGTAGAATTATACAAGTATTACCAAACCTAGACTGCAAATATTTCATTAGATGGTAACATCAAGGTGGAGCAAATGTTTTGTTGCAGTGATGAATCATATTTTTGCAGCTAATATTTGTTAGCCCGCTCTGCATTTCTCTTTGTCAGGAACTTAATTTAACTTCTGAGCTCAGAAGTTAAAAAAGAACAAACTATGTAGCATTTGGATGGGAGACCCAACCTCCAGCAAGAATGAAAAGGAAAACTACTTCACAGGGTTGTCCCAAAGGTGTATTTTCCCAAAAGGAAACTGGACTGTCTTTGTTTTTCCTTGAAGACATTTTGCTTCTCGTCCAAGAATTCTCTTTAGTTCTGACTGAATAGCGGAAAGATTATATTCCTTGCAATCATTTGGTCATTAGCACATTCTCAAGGATGTTATGGCAAAAATAGGAGGAGGAAGGAGTATTATGTACGTTTGCCACTTTGAGCTACCTATAATGCAATAAAAGTGGGATTAAAAGAAGTCTAAATAAATGAATAATTGAAACTACATGGACATGGATTGCATACTGAAATGCAATTATCTTGAATACAGTTGTCTGAAAATGTCTATAAACTATGTAGGTATATTTTAAAAGGTGTCATTATCTTTAAAAGGTGATCTTATATCTTAGAGAAATGCAAGTGTCAGCCCTTCAAATGAAGCCTTTCAATAATCATGCCAATTAATATTTACAATAAAATATTTACATTTATCAACTGTAATATAATGAATAGTAAAACTTAATCTGTTCTTAGTATAAAAATAAGGAAGGGAGAAAAGCTGCCAATCTATAATTATACAGTACTATAGTAAAATAATGAATAATAGGTCCTTGGTTTGGATTTGAATTATTAAGTTTCCACAGACTGTGGATCTAACTGTATGTTATGGACACATAATTTCAACCATCAAACAACAACACATGCGTATCACAGGGCCATGGGAAGGATAAAAATACTAAATCTAATTAAACATATGACTGACTGTGCGACCAACCATAATAATATCATTTATATAAAGCACAATTAGAAGAAAATACAATCAGGCTAAAATCCACCAGACTCAATGGGAAGAAATGGAAAAGAACAAGATTTTGGCTGGACATTAGAAGAAATATCCTGATGGAAAAGTCTGTGCAACAGACTAACAGGAGATAAGATGGTTCCTGCCCTACTTGTTGGTATCTTTGCAAAGGCTGGATGGCTATCTATTCTGAATAATACAATTACATCTTGCATTGTAGAAGCTGCACTGAACAGTGGCTTGAACTGGATTATTTCTAAAAATGTCCTATCACATTTCAATCATTCAGTAACTGTACCTGTGAAGGGACCTGTGCAGATTCTGACACCTCCTTGCCCACTTGAGGAGAAATAGTAAGCACATCTTGTTGGACACAGTAATAGTAGTCCATAGTTGCTGAGGTTGAGAAACACTGGATTAAACAATAGGCATAAATGAGTTCTTTGAAAAACATATGAAGGATTTAGAGCAGCATTGCTACAAAAGCATTTAACCATAGTACAAAAAAAAAAAAGAATCTTGGGAAGTGACAGTAATATTTCTGCTGCTGCTCCCTTTCTTATTTAATAACAGGTGGCCCTTCCATGAGCAGCTGGCTGATAGGTGATTCCAGCTGGCCATTTTGGCTCTGTTTAGTTCATCTCACCTGCTCTGCACAGCAAACAAGAGCTCTGAAAAAAATGGACAGAGAGCAGGACTCTCTCAACCTGTCTCTCTGGCTGTGTGCAGGGAGTGGAATTTTGGCTCAATCATATCACTTTTATTTGGTGTGTGTGTGTGTGTGTGTGTGGTTGGTTTTGATCTGTTCTCAGAGTTAGAAAAAAATGAAGCTGGAGATGAAAAGAACAAATCTGAGGAGATTTTTTTTTTCGTACTTCAGTTTTCTTCCTTTTTGTGGCTCTGTTACTTTGCTGTCTTTAATACAACCGTTCCATTATTTCTTTAGTTTTGTGTTCCTCAAAATTCCCCTTTTCCCCTCGAAGCATGCTGTGACAAGAGCACGCTTGCCCCTCGGAGCTGGTTTATTGTTCAGCATTAAGAAATGGCGGAATTGCTCATGAAAGATTAATGACTTCCTGCAACATCTTTGTACCTGAGGACAAGCAATTACAAAAATATGTCCAAAAGGCATGGGGTGGGGAAGGGAGGAAGAGAAATGGATGGGAGGGGAAACAAGAAAGGATATTGAGACTACATCAGCCAGGTATTTTCTAGCTGGACAGGTAAGCCTTTTTTCTGAGAAGGTCCATGGGGAAGACAACAAGGGGCAAATGAGCAAACCTGTGTTTCAATATCACAATATAAACTCCATTCTTTGTAAATTTGCAGGGGATGTTACATTTTGTTATTTTGTGCCTTATTGTGGCTGGCCACAGTGATCATGGTACTTTTTATTTCTGCCTTCCTAAACTAAGTCTCTTTGGATTGCAATTTTCAGAATTCTATGTCAGCATGTCTTAAAACACCTTAAACACCCAGGTTGGGAAAGGTAACCCTAGGTGTTGCAGATTAGATGTATAAAACCAAAGGAGTAAAACAGAATTCTGGATGGATTCTGCATGAAAACAACTAACAGGTCATGTTCCATATAACACTGAAGTTAAATAACTGAATTTCTCAGTATTTTCTCCTAAAGAGGAGCAGGAGGATACTCTTGTTTGACATGGACCCAAAAGCAAGAGTAAGAAAAGTTCAACTCTGCTTTTCCTTCTCATGGAGAAAGAGCTTAGTCCACTCTGTGCCATGGCTCTCGTGCGATAAGCCTACCGACAAAGTTGCTTTTCATTTTTTTTAAAAAAGCTGAATCATAGATTTCACTGGTGTCATATGCAGTTTGGCTCCGCTTTCAGACCCTCAGATTAAAAATGATAATTCACAATATATAGCTTCCTTCCTTTGTTTTTAATGGAATCATCCTGAGTTCTTGTAAAGGTTCATTTTCTGCTTGATTTCCTAGCATTTGCTTTGGGTTCCCAGAGAGACTGCAGGTATGAGTCTAAGAAGAAACCCAATATACTGAGTACTTTAAAGTGAACATTCATCATTTAACTTGCCTTCTGTCACTGCCTTCAAGGGAGATGGGGGAAACTAAAAACAATCTCCTGTTTCCCTCTAAAAAGCACCAAAGTTGCACACATATAAAATGGACTGGAACTCATTTATATTCAAAGAAAGTATACAGCTATTATTCAGCCGAGAATTCTTTTTTTAAACTCTCCTAATGTGAAACTATACCATGAAGGAAATCAAATTTAACCTAAGAAAATGCCATACGAAGATTTTCATCGCTAGTCATACAAAGTAAAACAACAGATTTTGCAGTCTTACAGCATAGTGTTGAATATATGTGTGTAAGAAGGAAATTCCACCCATGTTTCATGGAGCTCCTTTTGAGTTTAACTGATCCTCTCATTCAAAAGCTGGGTTTTAATTGGGTTTTAGGTTGTTTTTTGTTTTTCCTTTACTGCTGGATATTATCATTTAATCTTGTACTGTTGGATAGATGGATAAATTGCCCACATATTTTATAGATGTATACAAGTATAGTTATTGAAAGCATTCTAAAATCTGGCCCTCAAGTTACTAAGAAAGTGCACAATATAGGAATAGGCACATCTTTTTTTTTTTTTTTAAATCTTTTTATAATAAATCTATTTTTAATTACATACAACTTAAACATGGAAAACATGTAACATTTTATTGGGTTAAATATATGCTTTGTGATAGTCAAGGAATGCAATGTCCCTCTATGCCTCTAAAGCAGTGGTGGTGAACTGATGGCATGTATGCCAGAGGTGACATTCAGAGCCTTCTCTGTAGGTACGCGCACCATTGCCCCAGTTCAGCTCCACCACATTTCTCTATTGTGTTTCTAACCATCATTTGCAGGGAAACAGAAGAACTAAAACAAAAAGTCAATCAATTTCAACTTCGCAAAAGAAAAAGATCTTGCCTCCCAGATATCAGTTGCTTTTTGGCTTTCTGCCGCATACGTGCACACCTTGCCATTTAGGTACTTGGTCTCTAAAAGGTGTGAACCTATAGAGCATCACTGCTCTATAGTATATGCATTAGAAAACCCTCCTACTGATGAGGAAGCTTGCTGCTTCTGTGTATATGTGTATATATACATAAAAACAGGAACCTCACACATCATCCCCACTCATACAGCCATCCCCATCTTTTCTCTAAATTGGTCAGGATAACCTGTATAAGGCCATCTAGTTTAATTGGAGTTTGACTCTGGATCTCTCTAACTGTAACTTATGCTTTAATCAATATGGCCTTGTCTGATTCAGAAAAAGGAAGCTCTATGTTCTGACCCAGGCTTAACAGAATCATGAAACAGATTCCTTGTCCTGAAAAAAACCCCCTTTTTATTTGATTAATGTGAATTCCTATCATTCACATCCAGAAAAAACCTGGCAATAAACCTTTCAAGGTTTTATTGTAAAAACAGACCTTATCAATTCTTGGATAGTTGCCAGGCCAAAAACTTCCCATCGCCATACCGTAAAATGAAATACCTGACAAGGAGTCAGAGGCACGAACTCAGATAAGCAAATCTTCATAATAATAAGTGAACTGATTATCTCCTATAAACACCACTCCCCTTTTGTTCCTATTTGTTCCTTATGGGAGGGCCTATTCATTGTTCACTTGTGCCTTTACTTCCAAGTCGACCCCTGCTCCTTAGTTGTTCCCTTCTCCTGACAACTCTGCGCATCCAGTCATCTGGAACAGGCTCCAGCTGTTCTTCCCCACTTATCTTCAACTCCAAAGGCAGCTGATAAATGCCAGACAGCTCTGGCCCCATCTCTGCCTCCAATACAGAACACCCATCAAAGCCTTCCCCAGACTATAGGACTGGCCCAAGTTCCTCTCCAACTTCCTCATTGTCCAAGTCTGGCCGCCAGCTCCGCTGGCAGCTGGCAGGCCACAACACTATGTATGCCTCAGTGACATTTAATAAGTCTCAGGAGAATTGAGGTCAGAATATTCACTGGGATCACCAGGCAGAATTTCTTTTCACTATAACCTACTGTATGTCAAACAATATTGTTTCTTCATCGTTAGCTGAAGTCAAGGAGCCACAATAACAGTAGATCATCAGCTTTCACAAGAAGATCTCACAAACAGATTATAGACATAACATAATCACCAAAATGATGCATGGGAACATCTTTAAAAATTATCATGTGCCAGTAATAAAGAAATTGATGAGAACATAGAGCCAAAAAAGTAATTGAGAATGTGCAGGTTAAAATATTGTAGGATTTTCGAATACAAACTGATAAAACCTTAGCTGATAACACACCAGATTTAACTGTGATTGAAAAGAACAAAGAGTGGAAAGGGGTGGCAATACCAGGAAATAGTAGTGTAGAAGACAAAGAATTGAAAAAGTTCACAAAGTATGAAGCTATGAAAATCTTCTAAAGATAACAGCATAAACTGGTTGCGGTGGCCAGTGGCTATCTAGGACGGCATTCAGAAAATCTGTGTATTGACAAATTTTCCATTTGTTGATTACAAAAGTCAACACTATTTGGATTTGCATGTATACTATGCTGATACATAAAGATATTTTAGGTCCTTGGGAAAAACTCGATGTGGATAAAGGCCAGAGCCAGTTAAAGCAATGTCAGTTGTGCTTTCATGTTTTTGTGTAGATAATAATAACAACTACAATGATAAACCAAAAATTATACATCTTAAGATGGTAGACATGGTAGGCATTGGGTCTGTTGGCTTTGATGGTGTCTTCCCTTTTTAAAAACAAAATTAAAAAAATTCTTTATTTTGCCATTTACAGAACAGTGAATTGGCTGAATGCTTCCCTTATACATAAATCTTATGCAAAATAGTTTCCAAATGACTCCAATGGGTGCTTATTTTTTCAAGCTTAATTCTATGTGGAAGTTATCCAACCTTAGGTTGGAATCAGATGAATGACTGTCATAATTCTGAACAGCAATAGATTCAGTATGCAGGTAGTCCTTAGTGCAAGGAACCAGAACAACTCCATGAATAGGCCAATAATTTCTTTGTTATTGATTACCCATTTTACAAGAAACTTGACAGACTGATTGCATTCCTTTGGAAATGCAGATAGAAATATCAACAGCACTTAGACTTATATACCGCTTTATTGTGCTTTACAGATTTCTCTAAGCAGTTTACAAAGTCAGCATATTGTCCCCAACAATATGAGTCCTCACTTTACCGACCTTGGAAGGATGGAAGGCTGAATCAACCTTGAGCTGGTGCAGTGGTGGGCTGCTGCCTGGTCTCCATCGCCCCCACCCTATCCTGTTCTATACACCCTTCTTTTTTTTTTTCTTGCTCACCTGAATTGCATGGCACAGCTGTTTTCTGTGCCTCGGCAGTTCGTTCTCAGTGGGCTGCCTTAACTAAGCTGAATTGCTGTAGTTTAGAAGCTGCGTGGTAGCATGGAAGGGCCAATGGTGTGTGCAGTATGTGTGCAAACTGGTTGTTAAAGTGGTTGTAGCCTATCACTGAGCTGGTGAGATCTAACTGCCAAATTACTGGCAGGTGATGATCAGCAGAAGTAGCCTACAGTATTGCATTCTTAGCTCTGATAAAGCTTCAGTGCTCTGGCCTTTGCCATTTCTTCACATGGAGCCATTTTATGCTGGAACACCTTTTTAGCCCCTTCTCCCCCTTTCTTTTAGCTGGTGATTCTACCACATCAATGTACAGGTGGTTGCTTAGCAATTTTTGACTTTTTTTCTGGTTTCTGGCAAAAAAAGAAAAGAAAGAAAATTGGATAACAAGGATTTGCTTAATGATCACACTGTTGCCTAACAACATTGGTGTTTGCTTAATGACCATCACTTAATAGCTATCACAAATAATGCTGGAAAATTTTTTTGGCTCTGGTCATGTGATGCCTGGACTTATGACTGCAACAACTCACATCTGTAATTCTGACCTCAACTATGGTCGTACATTGAGGACTATTTGTAAATCAATGGGAGACTTGCCTAGGGAGGGGGATTTGGAGAAGAGGTAGCCACAACATTAGTGAGATAAAGGGAAGGCGCAGCTTAATGAAAAGAAAAGAAAGGCATTCCTACCATCAGTCTACCACAATAGAGTGAGAGACTCTAACAGGACCATCCAAGGGGAGTGAGGAAGTCAGCAAAGACATTTTGGCAGCCACCAGTTTGTGATTGAATCCCACTCCTTTTTTACATGCACTGTGTGCATGACATAGAATAATAGGAAGCAGTTATTATATGATAACTTATTATGTAATTATAGACAGAATCTATATAGACAGACTCTATAATACTTTGCAGTTGATCTTCTGTATTAGCAGGTGATTGATTTTTTTTCCATTCTATAGTTCACCAGTTAAACATTATTGTAATTCATCGTGTGTGTGTGTGTGTGTGTGTGTATGTAGATTTAAATCTGTTTGGGTCTTTTCCTGTGTAAGTTTGAGAATATCTTCGCAACGTTTCGGTGAGGTCCCACTCGCCATCTTCAGGCTGGTGCCTTCTGCTTCGTGCCAGT
>JANHFJ010005080.1:24704-37848 GCA_032468195.1 Cerberus rynchops
GTTTACTCACTCACTTAATTTTATTTATTGATTTAAAATATTTTACCCCACCTTTCTGCTCAAGAAGGATCCAAGGTAGCATGTAAAACATCGTCTGTGCGGGCTGCAGGTACACTTGCAATAGGCTGCATGCAGCCCCCGGGCCGCATGTTTGGCATGCCTGGTATAGAAAGTCCACATAACCCCAATTCACAGTTTTACAGACAGGGAACAGAATAGATTTTTAAAGCTGTTTTTCTCTAAAATTATCAATAAGAGGACCAGATGTGGAATTATCTGCACTTCATTTAAAGACAATAATCCTGGATTACCAAACACAGTATGCCTAAACCTTCCTTTATACAAATCAGTAAATTAATTATGCATAAATAAATTAGCATGATATTTGAACCTTGAAATTATATATTACTGCATACAGACAAGCCAAGATTATTTCTTTTTGTACAAACAAGTAGACTAATTATGCATAGCTAAATTAGTATTATATTTAAATGTTGAGTTCAGATATAACCTTTGGCCCAGATATAATCTAACTAGTTTGTGCAAGGATTGTATACTAGCTGGCATATATGTGTAAAACCAAATGAAACTAAATATAGTATGCATCTTCAAATACCTTATTCATGTAGTGTTTTGATAGGATTTCTGGCTTAATGATGCTATGCAAACTATTGTTCATCTACCAAAGGAACGTTTCTGTGTTCTTTCAGGGCCATACTGATGAGCTTTGGGGACTAGCAGCCCATCCCACCAAACCTCAGTTTTTTACATGTGGGCAAGACAAACACATTATGCTCTGGGATGCGATCAGTCATCGTCCAATCTGGAACAAAACTATAGAGGTATTTTTAAAGGGGGAATTAAAATATAAATTTTGCCTTTATAACAAATTATTAAGTGAGGAATTGGGCATACTTTTGGAACTATAAACTGTATCCACTCTGGACAGACAAATCAAGGGAGAATCACCACTTGAAGTAGGCAAGAACAGAATCATTGCTATTATGTATTTCGCTATGTCCATGCACATGACATTCATCCCAATACAATGTTGAGTCATCTCCATGTACATTCACATATCCACCAACTCATGCATTTATCTCCAGAATAATTTTCTCATATACATAACACATATCCTGTAAATTCTCATTCACTCTCCTGATTCACTTACATAATATCAAAGCTTCCCATTCATTCAATTTTTTTCATGCTGATTGTGAGAAATTAACCCCTTTTTCATCATGTGATACAGAAAGATTTCCAGGTATCTGCTGTCTGAATGAGAAAAGAATCCCCCCTCCCCCATTTCCCTCTACTAGAGACTTTAGCAAGGAGAATGGTAAATCTTGCATTGTGGTGCACTCTCAGAGATTGTTCACATTTAGAAAGATATAACATAACAATGACTTCCCAATCAATTTGGATAGTCTGTTAAATGTCCTTGCAGAGCATAAGGCCAACCCTGTATGGACAACTATCATGTAACATGCTGAGGATTTCATGACATGACAAGTTTTTAATTTCAGGAATGGTATGCTTCAACTTAAAAGACTCTTAACATTTGAACTATCATCCACAGCAATACTGTACAGGCATTCATCCAAGCTTCATATACTTCCTGAGTGTTCACTTTTGAGAAAGTCAGCTAATTGTAAAAATAACAGTTTAACAAATCTCAGTTTATTTTATTTTGAATCCTGAAAAAAACCTGTCAATATTCATAGTTTAGTGTTTGACTAATAATAAGGGAACTATGGTCTTTGGTAGATTTATTTATTTATTGTATCCTGCCTTTATTATTTTTACAAGTAACTCACGATGGCAAACACATCCAACACACTTTCCTCCACTGATTTTCCCCACAATAACAACCCTGTGAGGTGGGCTGGGCTGAGAAGAGTGACTGGACCAAAGTCACCCAGCTGACTTTCATAGCTAAGACTTAGTCTTCGTGAATTTATATACATAAAAAAAAGAAACAAAACACAGTATTTCTATGTTCACCAGTCTAGTCAGGCAGCTAACTAGTGCCACCATGGTGATTAATAGTCTATCTGGATTGTTTATGTATGCTCAGTTTTTTTTTCTACTTGGCTAAATTGTGGATTTTCCTGCATCTGCTAATAGCTCTCTTTTGTGTGGATGGTACTGTCATGGCAACCTAAGCACTCGAAATAGAGGGAATGTCATGAGTATGTTTTGGAAACACAAAAATGACTGTTAACTTTATTTGTATAAAATGTATTTGTAATATTTATTTGTTTGTTTATAAAAATTTATAAGGCTGCCCAATTCACTGTCAGTGACTCCAGTTGGTTTACAAAAATAAAAATAAAATATAAAAACAATAAAAAGCAATGCCCCCCCCCCATACCTCCATTAACATGAGATACAACCAAAAGTGAATATAGAGCAAAACCATATGAATTTGACCTTTTAGTTATAAGTCTATGAAGTCTAACTGGGGGCCCCAGGTAAAATTTTAATTTA
The DNA here is from genome assembly GCA_032468195.1 of Cerberus rynchops. Taxonomy (NCBI): domain Eukaryota; kingdom Metazoa; phylum Chordata; class Lepidosauria; order Squamata; family Homalopsidae; genus Cerberus; species Cerberus rynchops. Next base: position 27,195 of record JANHFJ010005080.1, read on the forward strand.
TTTTTAATTTAATTTAATTTTATTTGTTTTGTTTCATTTTGTTTTTTGTTTTATTTTATTTTATTGGATATAATGCAATCTACAGTTATTTCTTCATTCTTTTTTGTATAGTTTCATTGTGTGACTTTATTTGGCAAACTTCTTATAACAATGAACAGAAATGTGGGCAAAATAAATTAAAATAGATTAAACTTATTTTTTTAAAATAAGATCCAAGCAATCGCTTATAATTTCTACTTCATCCATTGAATGATTTTCATGATACATTAGCTACAGGGTGAAGTATAGACGATTCTGGCTTGAATGTCATTTTGGTCTACCTCATAAGGATGACAGGAAATGACTTGGGCATGAGTAAGTTTGAGTCTCTTGACTCAGGAATGGGCACAACTGGCGCATAATATGAAACTGTGCAAAGGCCCTCCTAGTTCTTATTACCACCTACTCTTTAAACAGAAGTTTTGGCTAGGAGGACACCCAGATTTCAGGGAATCTGTTTGGTGCAACACCAAAAATGTTAAAGTTCCAGATCTAGAAAGCCCTAAAACCCAAAGACATTCAGTCTTGCCAGGATTTAGTTGAAGCCTATATTCCCTTTAACAGCCTGCAGGCACTGAAACAGGGTGGAAACAGCATCCTTTATGGCTCCAATTTTCTTTCCCAAGTGGGCTCAAGGATTTATTTGATTTTGGAAAGTTCTTGATACAAATATTCAGTTCTGGAATCCTAGCATCATTTAGACTGCATTTCAGTATATTGCCCTTAATATCCTTTTTTTTAAAGGCATAATTATGTTATATACTGTAAATACCTTTCAGAAGTCTCACATTCGACAAAAATGATTTCACATTATTAGTCAAGTTCTTCATCCTTATGTATTAATGACTGAATGTCTTAGGAACTTTATTCATATTATTGGTGCTAATTAAAATTTATTACATAACCTTCTCTAAGAGTGTGCTGTATCAGGATAATCTTATTTTCAGTGCCACAGTTCAATATGAATATTTAAGTTATGTTTCAAACTTCATATCTCAAAATTAATTTTTATGGCTTTGAGGCTCTTCTTTCTGGAATATGTGGAATAATTTATTTCCCTTCTGGTTTAGGTTGTATTCCTTTACCTTTCCCAGGTGATAATGTCAAGTAAACTGAGCTGTTAACATTTGAGACTGAGTTATTAACACTTATTTAAAACAAGAATAAGAGCTTATAGACTGTGTTTTGTAACAATTTGCTTTATATATAAATGTGTGAATGGCTACATAATTGAACAAATATAATCTTTTTGGAACATTATAGGATGCAGCACAGTCTTCTGGTTTTCATCCTTCAGGGTCTGTAGTTGCAGTAGGAACGCTCACTGGAAGGTAAGTTTAAATATATTGCCTCAGGTAATGCCTGGTATATTGCCTAGTCATTAAATGCAGGTAGTCTTCAACCTACAGCCATTTATTCAGCGACTGTTCAAAATTTCAACAGCACGGAAAATACTGACTTATGGCTGTTCTTTTTACTTCCGACTGTCCCAGGATCCCCACAGTCACATGATCTAAAATTGAGTATGATGTAATTTGTAACAGTTGCAGTGTCCTAGGGCAGGGGTGGGCAATTGTGGCTGTTTTATGACTTGTGGATTTCAAATCCCAGAATCCCTGGGCAAGGCAACCTAAATAAAATGGAGAAAACATTTGAAAAAGGTTCCTTATACTCACACCTCACAATGTTTTCTCCATTTTATTTAGATTGCCTTGCCCAGGGATTTTGGGATTTGAAGTCCACAAGTCATAAAAGAGCCACAATTGCCCACCCCTGTCCTAGGGTCACATGATTGCCATTTGCAATCTTCCTAGCTGGCTTCTGTCAAAGTCAGTGGGAGGAACCAGATTCACTTAATGAGCACATAATCTGCTGCAATAATTTGCTAACATCCATGGCAAATGTTGTAAAATCAAGCACAACTCACTGAACAACCACCTGCATCAGGAATGCTGCTCCAAGTTGTTATAAATTGAGGACTATTTGTATTCACATGAAGTAAAAGGGAGGTTATATCCTGAATGTTATATGTTATTTTGAGTTAAATCTGAAGATTGACCATTGTATATGAGTTAAAACAACATTTCATAAAGAAAGAATGATAATAATAGTAATTAATAATAATCATTTCTTGCATGTTCCCATCCTGAATTGTTGATACCTCAGATTTTAAGTATTTCACATTCAGAAATAACATTTGATCTCATGTTCAAAGCCTAGGAATACAAGATATTTGTATACCAGCCAAACTCCCAACTAGTGTAGGTAGTTCACAATAAAACATAAAAAGCAAAATAGTGGTAAAGTAAAACAAAAGATGACAAAAATTGTGTAACTATAAAAGCAGACTTGTTGATGCAATGAATTCCTTTATGATCTACTCACAGCAAAGACATTTTTATTTAATCAACCTAAAACCGACTCAAAGAACCTTTTTAGGGCTGTTTGGTATGTGGCTCAACGTCAAATGCTATCAGTATACTAATATCATATGAGGTTGATTATGCCTAGTTAGGGCAGTTTTTTATTAGCAACCCCCTGGTCTTATGCTAGGCTCAGTGTCATCTGGGGCAACGGTCCAGGGGTGCGGCCTATTTCTTAACAGGCCATGGACTGATCCAATCCATGACCCGGGGGTTGGGGAACCTCTGATCTAGGGCCACATTCGTTAAGTGAATCACTGCAGTTGTTAAATTAGTAACATGGCTGTTAAGTGAATCTGGTTTCCCCATTGCTTTGCTTGGCAGAAGGTTGTCAAAGTTGATCACATGTTGATCCCGGGACACTGCAACTGTCATAAATGTGAGTCAGTTGCCAAGCATTCAAATGTAAGTCATGTGTCCATGGGAATGCTGCAATGGTCATATGTGTGAAAAATGATCATGTCAGGTTTTTTTTACTGTTGTCATAACTTTGAATGGTCACTAAGCGAACTGTTGTAAGTTGAGGATTACTTGTACTAGGGTCTGTCTCAGTTTTGTTATTTGACTGTTGAAGATAAGTTTTTTTTTTTAATATTTTGTGCCAGTCCCATGATAGAGCCTTCCTAATCATGACATATAGGATCACTGAAGACTCTGTCCTGATCCTTACGATTCCATCCCGATTCTCCTGCTCTTTTGCAAGTAAAATTGCCCACCACATTAAAAAATATTCATTAAAAGCTATGCAATTTTAAATATTACACAATGCTCATCACTCTATTAAATCAAGAAGGTGGAGAGAGCAGTAACTCTGCAGCCCTAAAGAGATTTTACAAGTTGTATCCTGTAACAAGTATTACTGATTGTATGTGTGAAATCAGAGAAGGCAGACTTAGGGAGCCTGATTTCAGAATTTTATTTGTTCTGGAAAAGGTTGTGGTTCTTCCCTAAATACAGATTTCCAATTGGGGTTGTCCTTGATCCAGCTCAGTGATGGATGCCACATAATACTATATCTTTGCCAAGAAATGTCTCTTATTACATTCAGCTGAAAAATTAGCTGAGTCTTTGTCTGGAAGAAAGACCTGGGGTTGGTATCAACTCAACTGTTGATAACATGAAGCCCAGGCTGTTTTAATGTTTATATGGTACCCGTGGGACATGCTTCAGAAATATAGATATTCCAGGATTCCACAGCATGGACAGTGAGTGATGCTTCCAGGAGGGACCCAGGTTACCCTGTTTGAAACAGAATCTTTGGTTGTTAGCTGTTTCCTATGTTCAACTCAGGATGTTCATACAGTATAGTTTAGGCCCATGTTGTGTCTAGTCTACTCCACATTATTAGGCTAGTTTTTATGGTTTAAGCCATGGATACTTTGGCATTAAAAACCAATTTGACTCATTCTAATGGGATCCACATCACAAAATAAATAGCCTCTGGGGTTGAAACAAAGCTTTCCCCTTTTTCAATTTATTTATTTACCGTATTTACAACTTTTACTTAATATTTTAGTTTTTATGCTAAAATTATATGTGTCATTCTTTTAATGTTTAAAGTAATAGTTTACATTGCTTGTAAACCAACAAGAACTGTTAAGGGATGCCAACACATACTTTTTATGTGGAGGATACAAAGTTGTAGAGGCTGAACTAAGGATATCTTTGATCTGATTCAGCAGCTTTCATAGAAAACAACTTTTCCTCTTAATGTTTTTAACAGGTGGTTTGTGTTTGATACTGAAACAAAGGATTTGGTCACTGTACATACAGATGGAAATGAACAGCTGTCCACAATGCGTTACTCACCAGGTTTGGAGTTGTTTAGTTTGGCATCATTTAATCAGTTGGTTAATCAGAAAAGAATTTTCATAACATATTAATTAATCTCCATAAATAACAAGTTTGCAATTCTTCTTCTGCTCAGAATCTTGGAAGTAAAAAAGTGAATAGTGAATATATTTTGATGTGTTTAATCAGAATACTATTTCAGCTGAAACTGAAATTTCTTATTTTTTTCATCGATTTCAAATTTGTATCATTTCATTTTGGTATACTAAAGCTACCATGACTTGACAGTTCAGTCAGTTCTTTTGATTTAGGTATGGTGTCTGGATTAAACTCTTGCACTATGTTACTAGAATCTCTTTGAAAATAAAAGAATAATGAAATGTGTCAAAAATCCACATGCATCAGATTTGTCCTAATCTAAGATGAACTTTATGCTAAAATTTTCTGGAGGTAGAGTTGGGAAGCTTAAAGTGATGTAAAATATGGTTATAAGAAGCAGACTTAATGGGGAACCCACTGAAAGTGAGTGGGCGAACATATAAATTAATTTTATATATACACATACACATACATACATATACATACAAGCAAGCAAGAAAATATAGAATTTAACCACATAGGTGCAGTAATTGGAAGTTTGGCCATGACACATCCTAATCACGTTTGGGATCCAGTATCCAATTGCTGCTATGACTATGTCTTTTGCCCATTTGTCACTGGTGGACCATTCTAAAAGTTTATTTTTATGTTGCCTCAGTGCAGTGGACTTGTGCATTCATCCCGTGTGATTCAAACCACCAAGTGTTGCTTTTTTCAAGTCCCATTGATCTGAATGAGATATAAATAGCCAATTAGTTAATTTTATATAGTTGTCTGTTCACTAATGGTGGCTAGGGCAGCAAACAAGAATCAATAAGAACAATAAATAAACAATAAAAGAAAAAATATACAATCTAAAAATCTTATTAATAAATATCATAAAAGCAAAAATACAGATTGCCCTGTAGCTAAGCAAGTCTTATGTTTTCTAATATCTTATGGTTTTTATGCTTGAATAAAAGCTCTGAAATATATGCTATTATTATATTTTAATCAAATTTTATTATGGTGGTCCCTCAAGGGCAGCATCTATAATACAATTCCTTGTACAAAACAAAATATGAATAATAAAATTAAACAAATCCCATGGTAAAAATCAGCTAAGAATATATTTTTAAATAGCAGTCAACACAGCTCAACACCATACCCTACAAGTCTTAAAAACCTTTGTAAATACTTTAAGAAGAGAATGAAATAAGGCTTCAGATTTAAGCTGAAAGATGGAAAAATTCATGTAGGAGAAAGGGATCTTGCCAGTGCCTTAGTGTATGTAATCTGTCTTCCAGATATCTTTTAAAGTGCTTGCTCAAATGGCATTTCTGCTTCATCAGTATGATTATAGTTTTATTGTTTCTGTTTTGCAGATGGCAACTTCTTGGCAATAGGGTCTCATGACAATTGCATTTATATATACAGTGTTAATGATAATGGAAGAAAATACAGCAGAATTGGCAAATGTTCAGTAAGTCATAATCTTTTACATTCTTAGGCATACAGGCTTATTTTTGTATTTATTTAATATCTTGAAGTAACAAAAATAATTGAAAATATTTAATTCTATTGAAATTCTATTGAAAAATTAGTTACATTTAAATGATTAAATATTTTATGTAATGGTGCCTTTCAGAAGGCTTAAAAACATGGCTCTTTCTCAAGCTTTAGGACTAGAATGTTAGTGATGTCCTGCACTGATTGAGGAGTTGAATAGAGTGAAGTTTTTTGACATATTTTTTGATTGCATTGGTTCCAGGTAGGCAGTAACAATAATTTGGGGTTCAAAAACAAAAGAGTAAATAGTCAAGAATTTGTTGCATTTATGAACCAGTAATTTAAATCATTTTGAAATTGGAGAATGAGTTACGATTTCCCATTCAAATTATATAGTCAGGATTACCATAAAATAAATTCTCAAGGCAAATACAAATTTTTAAGGTTAAAGTGAAATGGTTTGTGAGAAAGACGTTGGGAGACTGGACAAAAAGATTCTGCCAAGAGAATGGTTAGCTAAGAAACATTTTAGTCTGTAGTTTGATAGTGGGTGAGACAAAAGTTGCAGAAGATATCTTCCCTATTTTTTTGGACTGTAAAAGAAATGGTTGGCGGAGTGGGGGAGAGAGAAATATACTTTCAGATTTGCCAAAGATTCCGTCAATGTAGCTTTGCAAGTTGTATTAACTAATCTGGACATGTTTCTTATCTAGTTTGCCCCATAAGACTGAGTACCTCTTGGTTCTTTTGATTTTTCAAAATGAGAAAAGGAGTTGTTAGTTTTTTAGTGGCTCTACTGGAAACATTCCACAACTGGTTTGTTGCAAAATGCAACTATGTAAAATGTTATGCTGTTGGAATTAATACAATGTGTCTCTTCATAGGGTCATTCCAGTTTCATTACTCACTTGGATTGGTCTGCTAACTCTCAGTATCTTGTGTCTAATTCAGGGGACTATGAAATCCTATACTGTAAGTAATAAGTAGTATATTGCCCTGAATACAGAGTATGTTCTTTAGTACCAAGAGTCCATTACAGAGAAGATTATTTTTGGTCTTTTAGTTTTCAGTTATTGTTATCCTAAATCATTAATGTTATGTCTTTTTATTATTCTCCATTCTTTATTCTTAATAGGGGTTCCTTCAGCTTGTAAGCAAGTAGTAAGTGTTGAAACCACTAGAGATATAGAATGGGCTACTTACACGTGTACTCTAGGATTTCATGTTTTTGGTAAGTATATGATGTTCAGTACTGCCATCTATAAGCAGTTTATAATGTTGGAGGCATAACTTTTTATTCATATCTTGTAACATGTTAAGACTCCTTTAATTTTGAGACTCCTTGTTTTATAGTATGATTTTTTAAATTGATTGTTCCTGGCTATAGTATTAATATCTGTTTTTATTCCATGCTTGTATTCTTCATAGTTATAAATGAATGAATGAATTTAATAGCACCACTACTGTTATTACTACATTACTACATTGCAATCTATGTAAATTCCATTTTTATTTCCTCACAGCAGCATATTTGGTCTGGTTTCATACTTTGTGCTAAGCCATAATGGGCATTACATGGCTTGTATCGGACCATTATTTATAAACCTTGGTTTATATTATATAATTTAAATCTAGCTATTTCATATGTTGAACAATCTATGGTTTAGTCATATGTTTACACAGTCTGTGTTTCTAAACCTGATATACACCAATCTAACAAAACACTTTTTTTGACTTAAACCAGTGCTGTATCTCAACACATGTTTCAGTCTCTCTTTTTATCTGGGAGATCCAGATTCCCATATGTGTCAAGAAATAGGATCTGGATTGTTTGATGCCATATTTTAAACAGTTCAGAAATATAACGCAGATAGATTTGTAGTTTGGCAAGAAGTGGGGTCTTCAAAAAGTTTAATATAGATTATTTCTTGTTTTAGGTGTGTGGCCAGAAGGTTCAGATGGCACAGATATAAATGCCCTTTGTCGCTCAGATGAAAGAAACTTGTTGTCAACTGGTGATGACTTTGGCAAAGTACATCTCTTTTCTTACCCATGTTCACAGTTTAGGGTAAGGCACCAGCTATATTAGAGATTATTTGCATAAGTTGTTCTGATTAAAGCATTCATAATATTTGATTTGACTATTTTGAAGAAGGCATCTCTTATTTGTATTCTGCCAACTTTAATTTAACATAGTTTCAGTTATTATTTTAATAGAGAAACTAAATTATATTTATAATGAGATTTCTTTCATTGAATTTCATGCAGATTTAGATGCTATATCAATGTAACAATTTATATCACAGCCATTCAGTAAATACATACAGTATATTGGTTTATATAGGTTTCCTCGTTAGCATTTTAAAATGGCATCAATTGATATTAATTAATTTAGATAAAGCTGTTCACCAAAGAATTACAGAACAATTCATTTAATAAATTACAAAACAGAAAACATTAAAAGAGTTGCATGCCTGAAAGAACTTAATTATTTGATATCTGTCTTCTCAAACAAGCTAGGAAATGCACTTACACCAAATAGCAATAGCACTTAGACATATACTGCTTCATAATGGCTTATAGCACTCTCTAAGCAGTTTACAAAATCAGCATATTGCCCACAATCTGTGTCCTCATTTTACCCACTTCAGAAGGATAGAAGGTTGAGTCAATCTTGAGCCAGTCAGGAACGAAGAAATCGAACTCCTAGCAGTGAGCAGAGTAAGCCTGCAGTACTGAATTCTAATCATTGTGCCACCATGGCTCATCAATGTTATATCCATTTTAAAGATAAAATTGACTTTCTTCCTTTTTTTAGCTTTCAAAATATATCCTAAAATCCCTAAATGAATCTGATATGTTACAGGTTATGGTGTGTATTATCTTGAAAAGTTAGTTTTGTTGTGGTATTCACTTCTAGGAAATATATTGTTCTATTAAAAAAAATAAATATAAGCCCTGTGGCCTTGCAACTATGTAAATTGGCCTACTGATTCTTAGTCTTATCAGTGAATAAGTGCCAACAGGTAAGAATACTGTTTTGAAACTTTAGAGACAATATCCATGCTCTAGCAGGAAGCTTGTTTAAATGTTTAAATTTAGATTTAAGCATTTAATGTCCTAGCCTGAAGTAATGGTGGTTTTTTTAAAAAAGCAAATTGTTGTGGGACCAAACAAATTATGCTGCATAATCTAGTTGCCAATCAAAGAAGGAGTTAGATGACTAGGAATTCCCACATTAAAAGCAGTAAGAAACAAATGCATTTGAAAATAATGTTTGTCTGTTTATTAAGATATTCAGTCATCAGGGTCATGGTTGTCCCAAAAGTGTTTTTTCAAGAGGCAACTCGAATTTCTGGTTTCTCTTTGAAGATGTTTCACTTCTCAGTCAAGAAGCTTCTTCAGCTCTGACTAGATGGTGGGGAATATCAGAGTTGAAGAAGCTTCTTGACTGAGAAGTGAAACATTGTCAAAGAAAAACTAGAAGGTCCAGTTGCCTCCTAAAAAACACCTTTTGGAAAACCTATTTGTCTGTATACCATATGTTCCTTTTATGCTGGACTAATATCCTGGTAGAGAGTCAGAATGGTGCAGTGGTAAAAAATGCCTAGCAAGAGAGAGAGTCTGAGCTCTAGTCCCGTTAGGCACCTTGGGTCAGATGGTTTTTCTGAACCCGAGCGAGTGGGCAACATCAAACCATTTTTGAAATCTTGCCAAGAGAACTGCAGGACTTGTCTAAGCAGCTGCCAGGAGTCAACAGTGATTTGAAGGCAATCCCCCCCCCCCAAAAAAAAAATTGTGGTGGCAGCAGCAGCCATAGCAAATATCCAATGTACATTTATCAAGGAAGTAGAGGTTTTAACCCTAAGCTCAATGATGTACCTTCCTGCATGGCTGATGGAAGCAAAAATAATGCCAGACTATAAAAGTGGCTTGTTCCCTTCTTTTTGTGTGTTTCTTTACCAGACTACGGTAACTTTCATCCCTGATGTTCCCTGGTAGTTGCCCATATGGTCTGATCTTCCTTAGCTTCTGAGCTGAGTCAAGGTCAGACAGGTGCTATCATCTCATGAACAACATGGCATGATTTCTCTCTAGATTGGCCTTTAATTATTAGCTATAACTACAGGTTTTGTTGTTCCCTTTACCAGTTCTGACTGTATTGCTGAATGTGCCTTTTTATTTATGTCTTTCAGGCTCCAAGTCATGTGTATGGTGGACATAGCAGTCATGTAACCAATGTAGATTTTCTATATGAAGATACTCATCTCATCTCTACAGGTGGAAAAGATACTAGTATTATGCAATGGCGAGTTATTTAGGAGAATCCTTGCATGAAGCTATATGTGCAAACAAGAACTGGCCTTGCATCAAAGTTCTGTACAAAATGTATATTGAAAATTTAACAGTATGGTTACTGTCTAGCCTAGTCACTGTGATTTTGAAAATTTGAAATTCTTACAAACCTCAGGAAAGTTAAGTCCTTGGCTACTTACCATAATTATTTTGGTTGTTCATTAAGCATCACTTCAAAAAAATTATCATCTCTTTGTTGTATATTATATGAAGAAATTCAAGTTTAAAATGAAGTCATGGCTTGAATATTTATGCAATATAAATGAAAAAAGAAATCTATTAAATAGTCACCAAAAAGCTTATTCTAATATTACACATGGCTGCTTCACTGTTTTATTGTTCATCAGCTTTGAACTGTCTAACTACATTGTCAGAATACCAATGATTACATAAATGATGATATATCTATTTCTAATAAACAGTGAAGAAAGCAGACACAAATTTTAGACCAAGGTGAG
>JANHFJ010005081.1:4642-20209 GCA_032468195.1 Cerberus rynchops
CCCAGGGGGGCCCATGAGTGGGGGAAGTCTAGAACAAAGGCGGAGTGACCCGCCTTTGCTTCTAGGAGTGATGCAACATGACCCGGAAGTCCAAAAATAATCTGTCTTAATATACTTATTCATAAATATGGATGAGTATGTGGTCACTAAGAATCAACATTGACTTGATGGCGCATAATGATTCTTTATATGTACTTGCAAATGAACAGATACACACAAGAAATTTAATCTGGAAATTATGTTATTTTAGTTGACAGTGACTGACTGCAGTAATGACAATGAATACATTTCGGATTCTTACCTCCGTCTGGACGAGGTAGTTGCGCTGTGTCCTGATGTGTTTCAGGAAACCCAAGACATTAACTGTGCTTTTGTCTTTTATTTGTTGCAGCATACTGTCTATTACAATGTAGGTACCAGTCCTGCCAACACCAGCACTAAACCCCAATCAAAAGAAAAGAAATAAAACAGTAGAAAACATAATTAAATATTAAGAAAGAATGCCTCAATGCTAATAGTAATTTTCATAACAACCACGGAAGTGCTGTAAGCAGTGTACAATCTGAACTTCTTCAAATGGAATATGATAAGTCTTGGGATGCTGGGAGTTATCCGAAAATTGGCATCCTGGAATATGCTTTGGTGATGAAACCAGTTCTCTGGGGAATTTTGACAAAATGTCTTGAGGTATCCTAAGTTTATATCCTGTAGATAGCTCATTGCCAGCACCCCCATTGATACATGTAAATGGTTCTAGTATAAATTGTATTACTTCAACCAATAAACCTCTCTGTGGTTGATTAAATGTTTGCTTTGCAAGAAGGATTTCAAGATTTTTCTTTGAAGATAAAAATGTCTTGTGTTTTCTTCTCTTTCTCTAATGTTCAACTGTCAAGTGCCTCTCTCTTCCTTTATCTTTCTTCTCTAAGATCTTTATTTGCATGCTAACAAAACACTCTTTCATCACAACCTTCACTTCACATTTAGGGATCTTCCTATGTCACAGCACATATTAATATGATTTTCAGGGAGGAATTAGCCCTCCAGAAGGAATCTATGGACGCTGTTTCCCTACTGGTGAAAAACTCAGAGTGATTCAAATCTGCTTTCCAATTGTTCTGGGTTTCAATTTTAGATCAGGTTTGGAATGCTTACTATTATTTAATTTCAAAGGTGATTCCATGGGAAAGCTTAGTTTGCAAATCAGTTAGAAACCAATTATAGTTATACAGCAACTTCAGAATGAACAATACTCGGAACCGTATTCTGTAACGTCCCCTTCTTGATATATCAAACATTTTCCACTGTATATCATATCCTTTTCAATTCAGGAGAATGAACTTTACAAAATAAAGCATGCAGAAAAATGTTGACATCAGATACTGATAAACCTTTTCAGATGGTTTCTTTTTTCAGATTTATAAGAAAAAATAAGAATGCTAGTATCTACACATCCAGGACACCCGAAGTTCTTTTTGGCAGTCAAGATACATTAAGAAACCTCATGAATATACCTATTTCCCTCATAATGTTTTTTTGGTTTTGGTTTAGCTTTGTGCCTACTTATGACACAGTGCTTTTCAGTATTGTTTCCAGAATAATTTACGTTAATAAAAAAATAAAAATCCAGAACCAGATGACATCATAAGTATGATAGTGACTTAGAATGAAACCTTGGTTTAATCCTACATTCCATGAATGAGCTTGGAAAAATAATATATTGTCTCAGACTCAAGCCTCTCTGTAATATATGTTTTCTGTTACTGTAGTAAATGTAGGTCTATTTATTTTGGTATTGAATGTCATCATCGTCATGATGTTGCTGAATGCTTTTGGACTCAGGGTGATTTGTAAAAAATCTCAGCAGTTAGAAGAGCAAGTGTCGGACATCTAGACATATTGTTGCAAATAAAAAAAAACAACCCCACAGTTGCAAATGTACATTAATCTACACCAGAGGTGTCAAACTGGTGGTCCACGGGCTGGATGTGTCATGCAGAGGCCATGCCTACCCCAGCTCCGCGAAGGCAAAAAAAGTCATGATATGTCATGTGACATGTCAAGTTTGACATCTGTGATCTACACTATGTGTCAACAAGAATGGATTGACAACATCCCAGCATACCTGCAATGTACAATTACTGGACCCATCTCAGCAGTTCTGGCTGCAGAGGACCTTCTCACAAATGTCAGCACGGGAAGTGCATATTCAGGTACTCCCATGTCAGGCCACTGTGTGTAATGGTACTGAATGACTGTCCTTTCATTCTGACGTCCTTTGGGATTCCCCTTTTGAGCCAGAAGTCATAAAACATACAAGTAGAAAATATTAATATTAATTAACATCAATCATGGTTTCCTTGTTTTAGATTTTTTCCTTTTCTGTTCAGCTCTCTCTGAACACACTAGAACAGAACAAACTCAATGGTGCTATAATTTAAAGATTTTATGTGAAAAAGCTCTCTAAAATCTAATACAATACTATTATCTAATAATTGAGATACACTTTGCTTTACAAGACAACCTGCTTTGTAATTTTGCATTATTGGACTAACATATCAGTTTATACGAGCTAGTTTCAAGGAAGTTCTTACAGTCTGACATGAATTGAAAACTGTATCCTCCAAAATGCAACTGAGTAAGATAAAACTGATCTATGTCTTTTAGGTTCATAGCTGTATTCCACTTGAATTTAAGTAATAGTAGTAAAAATTGGTCCTCCCAAAGTTACTGGACTACAATCTCTGTAATCCTTGACTATAGTGATTTGGCAATTTTAATACATTTTTAAAATCTAACAAAACTCACAGATATAATCTTGTTTTGTTTAATTTGCTTATTTTTGATTTTGAGCCCACTCAGAAAACCATTACAGTAATTTATGATGCCTAATATAAATTCCTTGTTCAACAGTGCCAAATTTGAAAAAAAAAAGATGTTAATGAACTATTTACTTTTTTCATTCACTTGTAATTTCAATTATTGTACTAATTTCTCTCAGCCATTAAACATTCTTAACTTCCCACGCTTTGTCAAATTGTAAAGACATACAATTTGATTTTCTGCTATGTGCACTGCATTGTTCTTGGTTTTCTAGCCCTTTCTGCTATGTTGTAGACTGTAGAGAATGTCTTGAGATCTCAACAATCTTCGAATAGTATATGTATGAATGAGTCACACTCAGTAGCAACATCCCAAATGGATATTTATTTTTGAACCAACGAAGTGTAATGATATTGCTCACTTTTTTCATTTTTGCATTCCTGACTGTGAAGCGGCGGACAGTGTAGCAAGCATGTACTTTTGTGCTCTTCAGTGTGACAATGATATGGCCATATTCCTCACTGTTTTCAGTTGGCCAATATTGGTCGCATTTTCTCTGAGGAAAGAATAACAAAATGTTAAAAGTCTGTATGATGCCAGAGAACACCGAATTAAGGAGGATTCAATCAGAAATCTGAATAAAAGAGCAACATTTATTTTTAGTTGTTCTAGAAAAACTGCTTATTATGTTTTTGTTAAGAATTGTATTTTTATGGATAGGTTATTATCTGTAACAATTGTTAGGACATTATTTGTGAAATATTGTTTATAATATAGATTATCTGATATACTTTCACACAAATTAATCAGTCCTGGTATATTTTTGTTAATGTCTTATATTTGTATATATTTTGTCATTTGTCAAGGGCTACAAACATTTTGAAAGTGTTTCTTTTATTTATATTTTTCTAGCGGCAGCACAGTTCAGTCAATGTTAGCTAGTGAACCTCCTTTTTTGTTCCATTGATCTTTTAAGACAGAGGTGCCCAACTCCTGGGAACTGGTCATGCAAGTGGCGGGTGAGTGTGTGTGCATGTGCAGAAATGCCCATTTGGAACCAATCATGCAAGTGGCAGGTGAGTGTGTGTGCGTGTGCAGTTCCATTTGCATGAGTAGCAGACACTCGTGCTTGTGTGCACAACTCCATATGTGTGAGTAGCAGATGTGCGTGCTTGAGTGTGCAGCTCCATTTGCCCAAAGGGAGTTGCATGCGCAAGCATATACACCTGCCATTTGCATGGAACCCTCTCTTCTCCCCTCTCCTTCTGGTCCGCCTAGGAACTCCTAGCAAATGGTGTTGCTTATATTAATTAAATACTAATATATTTAGTACTAATATACTAATATATGCAAGAAATAAATTACTTTCAGGCCTGTTATAGGTTACCCATCAGCAGAAATGAGATCTGCCATGTATAGTGATTTATTATTACAGTTTACGTTAGAATTAAACCAATGCAACTCCTTAACAAAACTGAAAAAAGATCACACATCTCTGGTGAGAACTGAGGAAAATGTTATGGTAATAAATGCAGGCTATTCCACTTACTCTTCCTTTTTCCACAAGATTTGTAATCATGATGATAATTCCAGTGTTTTGCTCCCAAATCATTCTCCAAAAATCTTCAAATGTTGACTTTAAAGGGCCCTGGGTGGCAATGTAGGCTTTTGCTTTGTTGTAACCCTTCAAAGGAAATCACAATAGTATGTAAGATAAAAGTATCTGCAATAGCAATCACATTAATAATGTATACATCTCCGGAGCAGAGCTCTTTCCTACTGAACATTTGAGGAGTTTGGAGTTGAAACTGAAAAATGAAAAGTTCTGCATGCATTAAGAGTTTCTGTTTCTTCTGAGGGACAAGATTTCTCAAGAGAACTGAGGAAGTAACAAAACAACTTACATCAACATAATTGGCATTAATGTAGTCACTGTGCTTTGAATCTTTTCCTGGTAAAGGTCTTAGTTTCACTCGACTATGATCATCTGCAGAAAAGAACAAGGAAAATACACATTTAAGAAAGTAAACCTGACACATATTTTTTAGTAGATGATTGACTAAAGAAAGAACTGAAAAGCCAATTCTCTCTCATGTCAGTAAATGTTACAGAGGAATTGGATTGATCTAAAAATAGGTTGTTCAGCAAATAGGAAGCATTTTCTCAGATGGTGAGCTAAGTGGTTTGACTGTTTTCTTGGAACACCTGATAATATCAAAGTTATTAATCAATTTGAGGTGCAATGGAATGCCAAAGACAGTCAGGTAAATAATTTGGGGAAATCCAATTAAGCTTCTATTAAACAGAAGTCACAGAAAGGGGAAACTTCAGTCTTGGAAAATTGGAAATTTTCAGAGAGAGAGATACGTATGAGGAAAACTACTTTTATGAGACTGCATCAGAATTTTGGCAATGCTATTGTTCAAAATCGATAGTTATTTCAAATCATGGCAGGAAAAATGAATTTGTCTCTGAAGATTAGTTTAATGCAATTTAAAAAAATAATGTGTGCAGAGGAAAGGAATATGTGAGTGCAATTATCATTTCTATCCTTTTAATTAATCTCCAGAATCCTATCCTTTTAATTAATCTCCACTCCAAGACTTTCTGGAAATTGGTATATCACATTGGAAAAAAATTAGTCTAGAACACTGAGCTGCAAATTTCTTAGGCACAGTCACTCTTCTAAACAAAATCTATATGTTTTTAATGTCAATAGATTGTCATTATGTATCTCAGAAAACAGGCCTGAAAGAAGCATTTGTTGAAATGTTGTTATTTTATTGTAAGTATACTGATAGAAAGCCAGTTTGGTACAATGATTAAAGCACCAGCCTAAAAATTGGGAGACTGAAGTTGTAGTCTTATGCATGAAGCCAGCTGGGTGACATTGGGCTGGTCACTCTCTTTCAACCCTAGGAAGGATGCAATGTCCAGCAACTTCCAAAAATCTTACGAAGAAAATGGCAAGAACTATTTCAGGCCATCATCAAGACTCCATACTGACTTGATCATACAAAAATAGGTATACTGATAAATTGGGAGATCATTACAAGATACACAGTTATTGTTATTTATGATTTCTCTGAAGGCCATTATTACTCACATGCTAAAATGTTGATGTATCTGTTTTTGTGCTTGTTGTCAGGGTGATTAGAATGTTCAGCGGTGATGTTCATGTCGGATGTACAACGCTGCACTTCCTGTTAAGAAAACGAATTGAAAGGGCAGATAAGTGCCAAACATTTTGCAAACAGTTCATTCAGAACATATTGAAATGCTGGCAGATAATTGATTTTTCCCCATGAGTATCCTTTCAGCAAAATACAATGTAAACGTATTACAGCAAGTTCTATGAAAAATATTTTCTAGTTCCAAGTATGTGATGAAATCTACAGTGATTAAAATCCAGTGTAGTGCGAAATCCCATGCACAGTTGTAATTATTTCTCTCATAACAACACCCCAAAAGGGGTTCATTGTAACTATAGTGGCTAATCAGTTGTACAGGGCCAATATGAAACAATACGAAACACTATTAAATAAAAAGATGGATTGAACCAGGTTTGTATCTCAGAAAAATATATTTTTTTAGATAAAGTATAATGGCTATTCCATAGGGTTAAAAAAAATCAAATAACTGCATAGAAAATACATATATACAGTAATACTCCTCATGTTATTCCCTTTTGTGTTAAGGTTAGAAAAAGGAAAATAATAAGTAGTAGCAATGAAAAATTAAAATAGAGAACAAAGGGAAAAAACAAGGAAATTTAAGCAGATCTGCTTTAAACCAACATGACTCACTATACCAATTAATATTACAATCCATTGTACATCCTTTACAATCCATTCTTGTTTTCATGATAACCATATACTGTTTCATACACCACTTTTCGTGTATGTACTTTTCACTTTACTATACCTTGTCTTTCCTCATTCTCTCAACTTTGATAATTAATTTTTCATTTATTCTCTCTAGATGGTCAAATTACCTCAGTGAACACCTTTTGCATTAGTGCCTTTTGTTTTTATTAAATCCACATTTATTCCATATCCAATTATTCTCACTTTTGCATTTATCTTATTAGCCACAGTTCTTTTGTCCCCGTTTATATAACCCATTCTCTTGTAACACACAGTTCTTACGTAACCAATTTCCACATAACAAATATATATTCTTCCACATAGCAGTTTTTCTTTCTTTTGATTGATATTCATTACGTGCAACAAAACATATATTACCCACTAGCTTTCTACTGGCATTTGCATATCTTGAACTTTCTGCAACCATTTTTATGTCCGTAGGAAATACTCTATCAAGATATACAGATTCACCTGCATACTCTTATTTTTTCATTATTTCTATATAATTCAGTCATTCACTCAATTCTCTCTATCAAACCTAACTACTTTTGCCTTTACTATATTACAATTGAGATTCATTGTTCTGCATGCAATCTGTGTGCAATCAATTTGCTCCAAATCATTCAGATTTTATCTACTTTGCATATTAAAGTGTATGTATAGATATGTTTGATAGAGCCAACATCTATCTAATCATCTATCATTTATTTCTTCATATTTACAACACACCTTTCATATCTTCACAAGTGTTCATATGCTTGTTCATAGATTCCATTACACTCCTTGTTTTATTCCCTGCTCAGTGTTGATCACTAAGCATTCTATTTATCTTTTCTTTTATTAAGAGCCATACTAACAAAACTTATTGCAGCCTAGTGATTCTCTAGAGCAGGGGTGTCAAACTCAATTTCATTGAGGGCAGCATCAAGGTTGTGTTTGACCTTGCGGGTGTGTGTGGCTAGGGTGGGAGTGGCCAACTCAACATTCATTTTCACCCACAATGGCCTCCTGCAACCCTCTACCAGTAAAAATGGAGTTCTGGGGGGCACATGTGCCCCCCAGCTCAGTTTTCTCTGGCAGAGGCACCACGGGCCAGTCCTTCACTGTTTCCAGGGCAGCCTCATGGGCCACATCTAAGCACTCCAGGGCTGGATTTGGCCCACAGGCCTTAAGTTTGACAGCCCTGCTCTAGAGTTAAGAGTCTTCGATTAGTGGCGGGCAATTTTAGAATTCCTTTCTTGATAATAACCCAGAAACCTGGCAGGCAATTTTAGAATTCCTTTCTTGATAATAACCCAGGTTTCTGTCATAACTGAACTACACTTTGCCAAAGACACAGTGTGGCAAACTGTTCAGTGTTCATGAAACACAACAGACTTGGTGATTTTTAAAGAGGATATTTCCTTTGACAAAATGATATTGTCTTTCATTCTGTTACAAGATTTCCTGCCCAATGTTACAAAGGCCATGAAGAAAGACCAATTGTTTTTTATTTGTAAATACACAGATTTCAGTAGTCATTGTGCATTTTTATAGGCTGTTCACCGCCCCGAGTCCTTCGGGAGAGGGGCGGTATAGAAATCTAATAAAATTAAAAAAATTAAATTAAATTCACACAGCCATACAACTGTCTCATAAGAGGTTGTGCTTTGATACAATCATATAGTGGGAAGCAGTCATTTTGGTCTCTGAATCCAATTACATGCTCAGAATCAGAATCTAAATTAAAGCATTTTAAGCAGATAGCTGACCTTTGTTTGAATATATCCAAAGTAGGAGAGCCCATAACTTGACTAATTAGTTCCCCTATTATAATGCTGTCACTGTTAGGAAGTTGCTTTCTATCATTCAATTCTAATTTGCTTTTCTATAATTTAAATTTAATACTCTGTATTTTGCAATCTGGAATCTCTTTCTCTGTGATGCCCTTTGAAGAATTTGAACAGGGGTAGCATATCTCAGCCATCTTTTCTCAAGCTTCAAATACACAATTTCTTCAATTTCTTGTCACATTATTTTGTTTTATTGATATTTACTGATATTAATTAATTAGCAGACATTTGAAAATCACTATGGTACAGGGACAAAGATCACAAGAAAGGATTTCATTAGTGACTTTGTATGGATGACATATTCAAAGAAGGCTTATGTAACATCTTAAAATTTTTGGACAAAGAGTCAAAACTGACTTTGGGATCCTTAGCTAAGAGGCCACAACAGAAATATGCTTAAAACTGCAGATTATTCAAACTGGGACTTTGAAATGGCCAAAGTTCCACTGATTCCATCCAAAGAGAGAAGAAGGTTCTCTTCATCCATTCACCTATCTTGTGCCCATCATTTTTCATCCTGTTTCCAAGTGCTTTATTTTAAGTTCAGATGCAATGGTTCCCATTCTTCTGATCAACTTTGTATGGAGTATGCATGTGAGTATTGTGAAAATTTGTGTTGCTATGTTTAATTTTGTTAAATAATACCTCTTGTTGCTATGAAGGGAATTTTTTGTTTCTGCATATCCTGAAAGAATCTGTTCCCATAAAATGTGTGAATACTGATTCTCTTATCCATTGTAGATTAGGATTGCCCTCAGATACAGGCTAAGTGAAACCCCATGGTTTAAACTGGGAAATGGGCAGCAAATAAACTTAATAAAAATTTAAAAATTATATGAATTTGGATAAGTAGGAGAGGAGTGTAGCATGCATATACCTACAGTTAGCAAGAGAAGTAAGATTGTTAACAAATAAGACCGCTTACATGAATACCTATGTGTATGACAGCTATCGGTTTGATAGGTTATACTGAGTTAAATTCCTGTGTTACATCTGTGGAGTATTATCAGGGCCATCTGGTACCCTCTTTCCCCTCTAGGTTATAAAGTTGCCTACAGATATCTTAATCTTTATAAGTACCACAACTTCAAAATAAGGGAAATCATTAGTACAGCACAGCTGCTGCAAAGAAAAATCAGTGTTAATTGCCAGAAGGGATTACCAAAAGAAATGTTAATATCCACCTTAAAATGGAGTTCAGGATTGTATAGAAATGTCACAAAGGGCTGCCTTGCAATTCACAGCTCATTGCTGCCCCTCAAGTGCAAAGAAGCCACCTATCTTCACTCTTTCTAAGCCAATGGAACACTGGAAAGAAATTATGGCTGCAGGATTAGGATTCTGTTCGTCTATCTGTCTGCCCATCAGCAGGATGACACTTATAATATGACCAAGACACACTGAAGTTAAAAACTGGCTAGATTGGGTCAGGGGCTATGGAAGAAAAAAATGCAGAAACATTTCTATAGGAGAGATAGTTCGGCATTAACTTGGAATATTGTCAAGTTCTCTGTTTAAAATTCCCTGTTCTCCTTCCTGGAGTGTATGGAGCATACAAAATTGGTCAGACACAATACAAAGCAAAAGCAGAAAGATCTATTTAGACTGGGAAGCAACATGTTATTTTGTTACACTTAAGAAAATACAGATGCCTCAATGACTACTTCTGGTAAAGAGTTAAAAAAGAATTCCAGATGCTACAATCGGGATGATTTCCTTTCCCAGCTATTCTTTCTAAACCAACAGAATATCAGAAAGCAGTTCTGAAAGGGGCTTAGAACTTTGAACATCTACCAATATAACTCTTCTAAAATGGAACAGAATTGGATTAAATTTGGTGTGGGAGGCGATCTTGGCAAAATACAGATTGTGGACTAGATCAGATTAGGGGCTATAATGAAAGAGATTCTTTAATGCATTTCTATGGACAATACAATTTTGTAGTGACTTGGAATATTGCCAGCCCCTCCAATCTAAGCTCCCTGCTTTTTATTATATGCCCCTCATCTACCCTTTCCTTTCCTTTCCTTTCCTTTCCTTTCCTTTCCTTTCCTTTCCTTTCCTTTCCTTTCCTTTCCTTTCCTTTCCTTCCCCCTTCCCCTTTCCTTCTTTCATTTGCAATGCACATCTTCAGCCAGGGACAATGTCATGAATAATAATACTTAATTATATACAGAGACTACATTTATGATGCATTCAAAAACCCCTATTTCTAGAATGAGTAAAACACATCCATTTATAACTCCTCTCTCTGTCTGTCCCATATGGTTGTAAAATCCATATAAGTTGGTTCTACTCTTTATTTTGTTAAATGAGAAAAAGAGAAAAGGGAATAGTATTTTATTTTCAACACTTCCATCTTTAATAATCCAATTAAACTCAATAATAGAAAATTCAGAAAATACAGAAGCAATTACTTTTACTTAAATGAAAGAACTGCTTCCACAATTCAATTTTTACTCTTCATCATGAATTCCTATGTCACATTTTATATTAAAAAAAGGAATAAACCACAAAAGCGGCATGTAATTTGTAATGGTCATTATTATTTATGTAGAATAATGTCAGTGTGCACAACATTTTACACAGCAAAATAAATAACCCCGTTCATGACTTCCAAATTCCTTTTGGTTGATCTACTTCCTCTCTAAAGTCAAAATAGTACTCCAGTTTTATAATAAAACAGCCTATAGAAACAATTTAATCCAAACTACTGGGGATTTAAAATTCCTTAAAAAATTATTCAAATTGGGAACAACATTAAATATACGCCATGGAACCACTACAATGTTATATAATGCTCAGAAAAATTACCAGTGTCTTATTTTTCTGAAAGGCTGTTCCAAGGTCAGGAACTTTAATTAACCTTTGTAATGCTTAGAGGTAATGGCTCTCTTAATTCGACTGAAGTCTCAGCTGGCTCATATTGGGCTAATAGAGTAGGTGGCCTGGGAATAGATA
The DNA here is from genome assembly GCA_032468195.1 of Cerberus rynchops. Classification (NCBI taxonomy): domain Eukaryota; kingdom Metazoa; phylum Chordata; class Lepidosauria; order Squamata; family Homalopsidae; genus Cerberus; species Cerberus rynchops. The sequence goes on from JANHFJ010005081.1 coordinate 16,125, forward strand.
TCGGACACTAGAATGAAGGATGAACATAATGATGACTGATTTTTCACAAGCAATGACTGATTTTACAAAAAATAGGTAGAAGACCTAAACTGGAAAAAAAAATCTAAAGGACTATTCTAATCTGAAAGTGTACTTTATTATTCAACCTTTCAACAAAAGATTCTGGTCACATGAGTTGAATTTCTTGTTTGTGGAAGCACACATATTGTCTGCAGAATAGCATTCCAAATAAAAATTCAGAGTCCAATGTGAATTGTTTGAATAATTCACACATTTCCAGGTGTGTAATTGGACAAACGCAAAGAACAAAATTTAGGCATGCTCATCTGGATATCTATTTTCTTACAGTATACTACAGCTATAATCAGAATGTTTAGGTTAAATGTGTTTAGCTGGGTCTGACTAATGAGAAACTAGAGTCATATGTTTATTCAATTATATAATTTATGAGCAGCTTTGTCTTAACTCATATTAAGAGGATAGCATGGGAATGGGTATGGAAGAAGTATGCATCGCTAAACTATTCCTGATAAAAAGAATGGAAGTATGTCACATATTTGACTGTGACCTTTGGTTTTGATATCTATCTAAATCATAACCCTATTTATTATATTTCACTATTGAAGCCCAGATAAACTCAGTGCAACTAATAGTGAAATACAGCCAAACACTATGTGATAATTAAAATCTAAACAGAGACGAATGAAAAACAATGAAAATACTCAGCTGACAATTAAAGTCAATCTTCAAAGGGCAACTTGAATAAAAAATGTCTTTGCCTAATGGCAGCAGGATAGTGGGGAAAGAGCTAGGCCATTTTAGATGCCTGAGGTTTTTGTTACTGTATAATCAAACTGGATTTATATTGGTCCTGCAACACAGAGGCAGTATTCCCTGATGCAAGACTGCTCATTTATTCTTGTTTAATTTACTTAAAATGAGTGAAAATAAAGGTAATAAATTGGGAAATTACTGGTAGAAAATTATAGATTGATAAGAATTGGAAAAATGGTCATTTCCAGGACATAGATTTTTATTAAAATTTGAGTTTGGTTTAGTTTACACACCTGGAAATGTGTGAATTATTCAAACAATTCACATTGGAACTCTGAATTGTTATATTTGGAATGCCATTCTGCAGGCAATATTTGTGCTTCCACAAAGAAGAAAATCAACTCATACTTATTGGAAGTCACCAGAATATAAAAAATGAGATATATCTTATCAAACCTATCAGTGTAACAGCTGAACTGATAAGATCTCTGTTATATCAGACCAAAGCTCTATTAAGTCAAAATTTCTTTTTCCAATGGCACTAAAACAGATGTGTGAAATGAGCAGCAGATTATTTCCCAGTACACAATTTTCAAAGATGCTTACCACTGTAGAGGAAACAAAAGACCAATCGGTCAACTTTTTGATTCACAGAGGAATAGCTAACATATCAACAAAATTTTCATAACAATCTGAGACGTATGAAAATATAAGGAAGCTATATTTTAAATTTTTTTAGTTTTTGGGGAAGAAAAAGGCATCTTCCTCAGAAACAAAAAAAGTTCATTTTTTGATAACAAAAACTATTAGAAGGGATGTTGCCAACGTAACTGAATCCGGAGAGAAATGACATCAGAACTGATCGATGAAAGTACTGAAGCTAGAAAGTACTTCCTCATCGATAGGAGGGGTTTATATTTACAGTAGGATGACATTATTGTCACCAAGTTCTGTTATTCTGTTATTCCCCATGTCATGAGCAATTATTGATTTGAATTTATGCGAACCTCTTTTAATTGGAGGTTCAAATTATAACAAAATCTCAATTTAATGGACTGGTTGGGGAGTGGGCACGGCTGTTATTCCCGATTGTTAAATTGGAAAGTACATTGCAAAGTCACTTGCATAATATCATTACATATTTGCATAATATAATGCAAATGTTACAGGATTTTCATCTGCAACATTCATAGACTGTGGCACTGATAGTCCACTTAATAGAGGTTTTTCTGTGGGGAAGAACGAGAGACTCAGTGAAATAAGAAAATACAAAAGAAAGTAAGTAGATCATGAGATTGGTGACCAATTAATATATGTTGACAAAAGGATCCTTTTATTGATTCTACTGATTATAAAGTTTAAGAAGAGTCATTGGATGCTTTACTCTCCTCAAATTAATTTCTTAGAAGAGATTTGCAGTTCCTCCCCATCGTGAAGGGACTGTAAAAAAGGCTTAAAAATCATATGATTCCATTAGACCATTTAATACAATTTCCTATTTAATGCAGTCATCATTTATGATAGATGGTGGCCCACCCTTTACTCAAATGGTTCCACTACTGGCTCCATTGTTGAAGCTCTCTTATAATTAGAAGTCACAACTAATCTTTCCATGTTCCTCAGGGTTTTTTGATGGACAACTTGTCATTTATCTAAAATACTTGGATATCTAGTCAATGGGTCATGAAAAAAACATTTTCAGCCATACAGAAAGGATAACAGGAATGGAACATTTTAAAACATATCTGCAGGAAAAATACCACATATAAACTTACTACTTTTCAAGATATGACTATTTTCAGTATGACCATACTGTTGAAAAATAGTGTAAAATATAGCAATATAGACTACAGAAGTATGGAGTTGGCTCTTGTTACACAGGGATGCCTTAAAAACATGCAGTTCAATTCTTCTACACATTGTTTTTAAGTTTATCATTACGATAGGCTTTGGGGGTTGAAATTTCAATTATAAAATGTACTAACTTTCCCTTTGATGGAAATTTGCAATTCAAAAATCCAGTCAGGCAAACAATCAACGGCAGCATTGGTCAATAGACATACTGAACAGTATTTCAATATTAGGTATGTCCATTGTCCAAAGCACACAATGACTATCTTCCTTTTCATTAATGGCAGCGATTTCAGACACAGCTGAAGCAAAGTTTCCAGATGTGTAGCTGATTATTTTGAATAATTAAATGGTGTCACAACCAGCTGTGATGAATTGGATGGGGTCTCAATTCATAAATAATTGAGGAGACGGCACTGCATTTGATCAGGCCTATCAACTCCTGTTCTCTGGAGGATAAATGTTTGTCCTGAATACCATCAACATTGTTAAATACCTCAATGTTCTTGTTCAGTCATCCAGCCAAGAGTCAATTTGACTAAATCACTTTTAACACCTTGCAATGCCACTGTCCTCATGAATACAAAATGCTCATGAGTGGCACAATAGGATCCCCCCCTATTATGGGGGGGGGGCTGGTGTGTAAATTATGAGACAAGGCAGCCAATACCTAAGCGAATAAGCAAAAATCTTCAGGAATATGCCAGAAAGGACCATATTGAAGAAAATGCTCACTGTCTTAGTTTGTACAAGGTTGAACACAGAAATGCTCCCTATCCAAACAACAATTTTGTTAACAGTCATTTATGTGTAGATGTAGCTGCCTTTTATGATTTAATCATGGCCCTTTTAACACCTGATTATTAAAATATGTTGAGCCCTGAAACTATATTTCTCCCTCTGGTCCTGAGAGAGATGACACAACAGCTGCATGCTATTTTTGGCTGTGAGAACTCAAAAAATCCCTCCTTCTTGACAGCTATTTCAAAGCCCAATTGTGCTGAAAGGAACACAGAGTATTCAGAATGGTTAATACCGGCTTTTGGGAAAACTGTTTTTGCTGATTAGAGCCTGAGTCTGTCACTGTCATTAAGTATGAAGCTGTGTTTATCTAAGCCACATGATTTTATAAACCCAGGGAGCACATGGAGTCAGAGGAACACACAGCTGCAGTAAGCACTTGTGTTTCAAAGCCATAAATGTATTCAACATGCATGATCTTGGTTTTGATTTCTGATGCTCAATCCCATATCACAGTTATCACATTACTGGTTTTAAATGATTCCAGGTTTTTTTTCCCCTTTGAGTGAGATACCGCTTTTTCAATTTTCTTGAAGTCCAAACATTGTGATTTAATACATGTTATCAGACAGGATTGACTGATCATTCATTCATTCATTCATTCATTCATTCATTCATTCATTCATTCATTCATTCATTCAATCAATCAATCAATCAAT
>JANHFJ010005083.1:24488-35258 GCA_032468195.1 Cerberus rynchops
CTACAATACAGTACTGTACATTTTTATGTTTTTTGTGCAATAATGGTAATGTAACATGTTTTTATTACAGGTATTAATGAAATATATAATTTATAAAAAATTATTGTCTGAATTTGGGGGGCTTGGAACAGATTAGGGCATTTACAGGTAAAATGCGTCTCTACTTACAAAAATTTTCAAGTTACAAAACGGCTTCCGGAACGAATTAATTTCGTAAGTAGAGGTACCACTGTATATCCAAATATTATTTCTTTTTGTTGGCCCAGCTTCAAACAGCTATCTGAAAGTTATCTTTAAGAATGGGGGGATATTACTATACATATCCATTTTAAGGATATCTACGTGGAAGTAAGCCTTCCTGATTTCAATGAGACTTGCTCTTAATTTAGTGGGTAAAGGCTTGCATCCCAATTCCAGAAATGTGAAGAAACACTTGATAGCCTGTTCAGCCATATTCTTTGGTTCCAACAACACCTACTCTCTAGCAAGATCAGTGGATGAACAGTATTTCAGCCTGGTTTCCAAGACGGTTTCAAAAGAAAAAGGAAGCCATCTGTCAAATACCATAGTAACAAGTATAAATTGCTAGTGGATGGCAACATGTAAGCTAAAGGGTATTGAGTAGAAGACAGAATACTGAATATTTGCCAAGCAAAAATTGCTTCCAAAGTGCTGCTGATTCACGTTCCACCAAGGAAGGTGAATTTGCCAAGTGTTTAATCTTTGTTGATTTTTCCTAAATTATGCACTTCCTCCAAAGGAATAAAATGGGAACTGGATACATCATCTCCAGGCTAGTATGGTTGAGGACTTCAGTACGGGTCCTTATGGAGGAAGAAGAGTCTAAAATAATATTCTCCCCTGTCCAATTTGTGGTAATACAGTTAAACTAAGGCAATTGTCTAATCCCTGTTCAGAAAAGGCATTTCAACACCATTTTAACACCTGCTTGATATCTTGAAGTATCTTGGATTGCTTTCATAGCCCATTGCTATTATTCTTCTCATTAACATGTTTCTTAGATTATTTATATGGAAGAAATTCACATTCCTTATCCCAAATATTTTAGTGAAATATAAAGAAACATTGAAATTCTATAGTTCCTTACACACTTTGCTCTGTGTACTTTATTCGTCTTTAGGAACCTGATGGAAAATTTTAGTATCTACAGTCATTTAGAAAATCCATTTTATAAAGACACTACAATGTAGCATCTGAGCAATTATTAAGTGCAATCAAGGCTATGTCTGCATAAAAATATCCATAATTACTACTTGTGATTTGGCTCTATTTTTAGACTTCCTCGTTTATTTAGATTTTTAAAATGCAAATATTTATAAGCCTGTAAATGTTATGACCTTTCCTGAAACAAGAAAGAGCCAAATCACACAAAAAATGGATGATCAATTCTACTTTGGATTTAGAGAAATTTTTCAGGAGATGAACTAATATATTCTTGAAGAGCTTGGTGCTGGTGCTGGGCTTTAGTCATTATATTGTCTCCAGTTCTTCTGGCCCAGTGGACTTCATTTCATCAGAATTGATAACCCAGTAAGTGCCTCTGAACTCTTGAAAACCCATGTTAGTATTTTATTAGATTTAGAAGGCAATCCCCATGACTCTACCCAGCTTACATCTCTAAAAGTAGAAAACAGTAAAATGAAAGAATAAATATATACTGGTGTGTGTGTGTGTGTGTGTGTGTGTGTGCGTGTGTGTGTGTGTGTGTAATTAACTACAACAACAGAAAAGGAACAGAGATTCAGCAACTACATTAACCTCAGATGTAAAAGCAGAGTCAGTTTTCAGAAATTTATGGAACAGCTGCAAGATAGGAGTAGTAGAGATCTCCAGAGAGCTGCTATTCCAGAGGCAAGTACCACCCAGCAATGACAGGATTTAATCGCCTTGACTTCTGTTGGTCTGTTTGGTGTTTGCTTTAATTTTCTAAGCAACCAGAGTTTCTCTATTGACTCTCACTTTCCTTTTATATGTCCAACATATTTAAGCTTTAGCTCCATGATTAGTATTTCCAGGGAGCAGTCTCGTTTTATTTCTTCGAATATCATTTTTTTCAAGTATTCCCAACAATTTTCTCCAGTACCCAGTCAAAAGGCATTGATTTTTTTCTTCGGCATTTCTGATGGCTCAGCTTTTTCTGCCTTCTGCTACAATTTCAAAAATTATAGCTTTGACAAGATATACCTTTGTTGTTAATGTGATGTCTAGATTTGTCACAGTCGTTCTTCCAAGAAGCAAATGTCTAGTGTCATCATTTCAGGGCTAGTGTCATCATTACTTTAAGCTTAGAAAGATAGGGTACTTCAACTTCTCCTCTGCTTATCTGCACTGGATTGCTGTTACTGGCTGACATAATGCTTCTTTTTCAATATTAAGCAACAGATTGGTTTTTGCACTGCCTTCTTTCACTGTTGATAAGAGATTTCTTAAGTCTTCCTTGCTTCCAGATATTATCTGCATATCTGATGCTGTTCTTCCCAGCAATTTTAATTCCATCTACTATTTCATGTAGTCCAATGTTTCTCATGAAACAATAGTATATAATCATGCCATACTCTTTTTCCCAATTTTAACCCACTAACTTGTTTCTCACTTCATTAAAAATTTTTGCTTCCTGCTTATCAGATAAATAACTAGAAGAGGATTATTATGTTTTCAGGACTGTCTTCAATTTACTATAGGTTGTACAAATATTTATATAATCAGTAAAGCAAAAACAGACATACTTTTGGAACTCTGATACTTTTTCCTTTTTTCAATGTGTTCTTCCTTTTCTGAAAATTCAATATCGGGCAGTTCCTGTTCCAGATACTGTTGAAGCTGGATTACAAAACAAAACCTTTTACATTGTCTTACTACTCCATACACCTTTATATAAAGAACAGTATTAATGTAACTTTTTTCCTGTTTTTTTTTTTCAAATTGCACCCATTTATTATTATCTCAGTAACTGTTAAAAGAACTGTTAAAAGAAAATTGAAATCCCATAGCTCCATATTTCTTTTTTCTCTCTTAATGAGGCAAAATGCAATATGGCATGCAATCTGACTACATAGACAGTTGATTAACTTACACGAAAAGAACTTTATTTCTTAAACATAAACTACAGAAGGAAAGAATATATCAGTAGAGATACTAGTGGCTAGTTTAGCTTATTATGAGTAGCAATAGCTTCCTCTCATAAATTGTGTCTACATCAAACACAGGGAATTAAAACACAGGTGACTTTTTTTTTGTGGAACAAAATCCTGTGCATGAATTGTTTTTTCTAAACTTCTGATAGTTTGTGCTTCAGATTAGTTTTCTTTAAATCCATTCATTTCCCTAAAAGAAGAATAGGTGTTCCTCTGCTATCACATTTTTTTTCTTTTCACTTCCAGGGAGAAAAAAAACCACTTTTCAGTTTCCTTTGTTATAATTTCACTAGGCCCAAATTTTTGGTGCTAAATTCTGCTTTACCAGCACAGCACAACTTCCAGCTACTGAATAATAAGTGTGCAAGATGTTTTCCATAATTATTTTAGTAACTGAAAGTCTTGATTTTCTTTCAGTTCTGGGGATGAGCACCACATCCTAAAGTTGGGAATGACTAGCGGAGTAAAATCCATTGGGACTTCTTTCCTTCTGCTCCCTTTAGCTATAATCATTTCACAATTAATTCTCCTAATGGGCAAAGTGGTCTTTAAAAGAATATTTCTGACCCAAATAAAACATTGGTCAGAATTTCTCACAAACTTACTGCCCAGTGGTGGAATTCAATTATTTTTTTACTACAGGTTCTGTGGGCGTAGCTTGGTGGGTGTGGCTGGGGGGGTCATGTGACTGGATGGGCAGTTTCTGTAAGCAGGGCAATAAAGATTATGCTAGAAACAACACCAGAATGTTTTTTCCTGCCTTCCTTACAGGATTAAACCTGTAAAGTAGAAAAAAACAAAAGGAGATTTCTTCTAACAATCGGTTCTCCGAACTGCTTAGAATATTTACTACTGGTTCTAATGAACTTTCTAGGACCTGCTGAATTTCACCTCTGATATGTGAAATAGAGAGAGACCTTCTAAAACCAGTCAGAAGACAATTCTGAACCCAGGACCTGGGTACTTACGGGACCACCTGTTGCCACTGTCAGCCCTCCATCGACCCGTGTGTTCCCACAGGGCGGGCCTCCTTGGGGTTCCATTGCCAGGATGATGTCATCTGGCAGCCCCAAGAGTTAGAGCCTACTCTGCGGGGGCACCCTCCCTCTGGAATGAACTGCCCCCGGAGATCCGGACCATCACAGACCTATGGACCTTCCAGCGTGCACTAAAAACCTTTTTGTTTCAGCAAGCCGGTCTGGCCTAGTACTATCAGTTGTGGTTTTAAATTGGTTTTAATTGGTTTTAATTGGCTGATAATTTTAAATTGTTATTTTCAATATTTCCAAAATTGGTTTTAATTGGCCACTTTAATTTAATTCATTTTAACTGTATTTTAATTGTTATATTTTGTGTTTTAAATGGCTGTGCACCGCCCCTAGTCCTTCGGGAGAGGGGGCGGTATAGAAATGTTGTTATTAAATAAATTAAATTAAATTAAATTAAATTAATTCTGGCGAATGATCTCTACACATCTTAGTCATAAGATATGTATTCTATTTTGCCTCTTTAGTAGTCAGGATGTACTGTACATATGTTGTAATATATGGATTTTTTAATTTTAGATTATCCAGCTAGGAAAATTATAGATCAAGAGCTAAATTAAAATTTTACTAGTCTTCCCATTCTGTTCACATGGATGCATAAAGAAAATGTTTCTAGAAACAGAAAATTACAGTAATGGCAGAAAAAGACCTACCTAGTGGTTAGTCAGGTCTACCATTTATTTATTTATTTATTTATTTATTTATTTATTGTTTGTTTGTTTGTTTGTTCGTTTGTTTGTTTGTTTGTTTTCTTTTTAATTAATTAATTTATTATTTTTAATTATTATTTTTATATTTTATTGTTTGTTTTTGCTGGATAATGGACATGTGTTTGTCTCGATCATGCTTAAACTCAGTTACTGATATCTGATCCACTATCTCCATTAGAAGTTGGTTCCAAGTTTCCACTTCTCTTTCTGTGAAGTAATAATTTTAACATACTTTTGAATTTCCCTTCTGTCATTTCAGGCTAGACATAAGAATTAATATTCACAGTTTTAAGAACTACATTTAGGTGGCTAGTAAAGTAATATTGATTACTCTGTGCTGGAGCTCTTTTTGCTCTTAGAGAAATTGTTTGAGCTGAAAATCTGATCATTAAGTAGATCTTGCTTTTTCTGCTGTAAAAAAAAATCAGAGGTGGGATTCTTTTCCTATTAATAGCAGATTTCCTTTTATTAAACCAGCTACGCCCTCTCTTAAAAGCCTTCAAAAAAGAAAGGTAATTTCTTCTGATGCTTTACTTCACTGCACAAACATACTTACATTATTCTTCATAACAAATTGGCTCCGTTTCTGGCTGAAACCTTATCTCTTTCCATTTTTTCCCCATATAGCTTTCTTGTTATTTTCCGTATCACTGCAGGCCAGATTTTATTATTTTATCTTCCTTGCTTCATCACAATATTTATTGTTGTGTCTTTACTTCACTTATCTACTATTTATTAACCTAACAGATGCCAACCCTAGACTGAACCCAAAACAAGATGTTTTCAATAAATAGTTCAATTTATTGTTGCAACTCCCTAACCATCATCACTCTCCACTTGCTCTCTCCTATTTTTTCAGATTTCCTGATATTCAACAAATAAAAAAACCCCTCATGTATCTCAGTTTTGAAAGATATATATGCATCAGTGGTGGGGTTCAAATAATTTAACAACCGATTCTCTGCCCTAATGTCCAGCAGAACCAGCAGTTCTCTGGACTGCTTAGAAAGTTAATAACCAGTTCTAGCAAATAGGTGCGGACTGGTTGAATCCCACCTCTAATATGCATAGTATGAAATGCATCAACCCTGATTTTGCACAAAGAAACTGGGAAGGGAGGGGAATCCCCATTTTTACTCTATACTCAAATGTCTGGAACAAGGCACATTAATCACATGTTTGAATGTTGTTGAGCTTCTTTGAGTAATTATAGGAAATAGGAAACTGAATAACATTAAGATCACTGATATACTTATTCTTCCCTCACAGGCCATTAGGTCACATGCACATGGACACACACACCAAAAAAAACCCCTGTAAATAGCATTTTTCACATAGTTTTGCAAAGCTAAGGGTATGTCCTCAACTTTGTCATCTTGATGTTCCCTACAACCTCTTTAACCTGGGGTATTATCTTTCACACAGGTGTCCTTTCTCTCTTCACAATATTTTACAAGTATTGCCTTTCTGATCAGAAAGGGTAGATTTTCAATATTTCTCTGTTACTTGCTTATAGTCAGATATTTCCTTCTTGGATGGGAGAAAAAAGTTGAATAGAATTCATTGTCAATTTGCTCTCTTTTCAATGAAATCACTTCATGATGACTTAATCTATATACTATTAAAAGTCCCCTGTCTGTCTGTAACCATCAGTTGGGCAAAACATTTCATCATAATGCAACAATTTTTAAACCAACATACCTCAAATTGGCTAACTTAGAAAATGCATCCATGACTCCCATGGGATTGAAATTTGGCCAATTTGTGGCCAATTCAATGCTGCAATGCTACCACACTGCCACGGTCAGATCTGATCCCATGACTGTCATTTCCAATGCTCCCTGATAGCTTTTCACAAGTGTAATCTCAATCATCATTGCCCACATTCCCTGCTAGTTTTCCCAAAACAAAAACTCAAGTAAGAAAATATCCAGTAAAATATCCAGTAAGAAAATATCTCAGAAATAATGACCTAACTGATTGCCAGTTGTCTAGGTCTGTTCTGCAAAGATACACTACCTGATTGTGTATAATCACAGGGATTGTGTGATGAATCTTGGAGTTCCTGTGTAATCAATTGCAGCTTTTAGCAAATCAAACTGAATCAAAATGAAATTTAAAAACATAACAACTTTAGTCCAATATTGAGAATAGGAAAAAGCGCAAAATACTAATTTCTTGTCTGTATTATTGCTCACAGGAAAGGAAAAGATAAGAAAATGAAGGTTTATTGAATAAAACAATAAAATATACGGCAAGACTAATAGCCATGAATGTGTGTATTTATTCCAAGATCAGCAGATGTGAAAATTATCAGTTTGTATACTCTACTATCGAAACTATAACCTGTAACAGTAAAATGCAGGGAAGAATTATTTTCAGTAGCATATCCTATGAAAAGATTTTTATAATAGCCAAGATGATATAGCAGAAATATTATATTCTAGTATGTTTTTATCATACATAAAGGTAAAATGGATTACCATTACCATTAATCTGGTACAGAAATAATACAATTTTCATTACAACCATAATGGGACAAGGTAATTTTGATTCAGAGATATTACACTTATTAATGTGGAGTAATGTGGTAACATTAGTAAGGGTTGTCGTTTATGTTATTGCAGCCAAATTCTTCCATAATTTCTGGGCTTTATTATGTATTCATCAAATTTAGACAGCACGCTACTCTGTAAAGACTGGCATACAACATTAACAAAAGAAGGAACAAGAGAATAAAAGAAAGAACAATAAGTGTCCAGAAAAGAATATAAAATATACAATTATAAAAGAGGCATGCCACCCACACAAGCAAAGTCTGAATAAAAAGTCAGTTTTTTCTAATACTTTTTAAACGTAATATCTGGAGGCGATACTGTTCAGGAAGGCGGGGTTGTGATAGCAACCTACTTCCTAGATCCCATCAGATAAGATTGTTTGATCTGTGAGATCTAGAATATGCCCATCCTACTCGATCATGGGCAGAAATTATCAGGCAGTCTCTCAGATAACCAGATTCTCTGCCATGTAGGACTGTATAGGTTGTAATTAGCACTTTAAATTGCACTCAGAAACCAGCTGGCAGGAATTGCATGTCCTGGAGCAACTTTGATACAAGTGTTATGCTGTTTAATGTACGTATATACCACTGCATTCTGGAAAACTACAGCATCTGAGTGCTGCTCAAGACCATCTCCATGTTGTACACATTGAAATAACCAACATACTGACTGAGGAATTCTGGGAGTTGAAACCCACTCGTCTTACACTGATCAATAAGCATTCTCTCCACTCACCTTTGTGTGAGGGCAGGTGGGTGGGAGAGAAATAAGTCCAATTCATTTTCAGTCCCATGGAATTGTAAATAGAACCATAGAGATTGTTTCAGAAGTTCAGAAGGGTTAGGACATACTAAGAGAAAAAACTCATAATTTTTGTTTGGGCAAATAGTAACTATGAAATACATAAATACCAAGAGGTAACTTGAAAATTATAATTTTACTCTCTTTTTTTTTTGCCATTCATTCTAATCTCCTGCTGGCATTATGCATAAAGGCTGTAGCAGCACGTATTATACCCCAAAGTCCCACTGAAATAAATAAAGATTAAGCTCATGTAGTATTATTTCAATAAAGCCTCTGAATTGTGCCCAATAGTTCATATTTAGCAAAGTAATTACTGTTACTTTTTCTTGGATTTTTTTTTCCTGAGTTATCTTTAGAATGTAAAAAAAAAGAATAAGCCAAATGACAAACACTAAAAGTGATGATAGATGTGATAAATTGATTTATAATTAGAAAGCTATAAGGAAAGAACAAATATGTTGTTGTTGGCTCATAGTTGAAAATGCACAATTTTCTACTGCATAGCATAGAAGTTGGTCTTTTAAACAACTTTTCTTAAGGCAGATGTTTCAGCAGTTAATAGATTGAGGCTTAAATCATATTAGAAGGACCCATTAAAACCCAGCATTGATGTTTTTCATTCAAAATATTTCACTTCAAATTTTTCTCAGGAGAACATAGATTATGTTCACACCTTTTGCAGTAATATTGCTTAAAAGTTACAAAAATTGGGAGCTGCATAAAAAAAAATCACCAAAACAAAGAGGCAGTTGCAGTTCTTTAACCAGTTACCTGCAAAATACTTGTGGTATGGAAATGTTTTATGTTGAAACGTGTGCTATGTCATTTAATCTTCATATCATTCGGTCACATTGGATTAGTACAGTTCAATAGTGAATGATATGCAGATAGCATAGAATCTTGTATTCACTGCACATCTTGTCCATTGACAAAAGTCACTGGTTTTTTTTGTAACAGAAAAGACTGGATGAAACTTAAAATTGATTGTTTAGAGAGTAAAACCAGGACCACAGACTAATTTCCCAATCCTTCCCCCAATTATTGGTTTTCTTTAAATTCATGTTAAAATCCTAGCTCAAAATTTAAGCTGAAAAGTGTTCTGTGAGAGTCTTTTAGACAGACACCAGCTTTGTTTAAGATTTGAACCAGTTGTTTAATATGATTGGTACATATAAATTAATGCATCACATGGTTTTACTGAGACCAAGATCATAAACTAGGATGTACTGGCTTTGGGATAATACAAAATGCAAGTTTGCTTATTACAGTTTCATGGCTGAACTTCTCATCAGGATCACTTTGGACAGGATAAGATTATGTAAAAGTTGTTAATACCTTTTTAATTTAAGCATTAAACCAGACATGGGATTCAGCGGGTTCAGACCAGTTCAAGTAAACCAGATGTTAAAATTCTGCCCAATTTGGCAAATCAGTTAATACCACCACTGGCTGCCCCCACCCCCAACTGTTTTGGGGCTGTTTGTCAGGCCCATTTTCATTTTGGGCTGGTTTTTTTACCCATTTTTGGGCCTTTTTGGCCATTTTTGGGAGGGCATTTTTCAGCCATTTTTAGGCCACTTCTGGGGCTGTTTTCTAAAAAAAACAGCCTGAAAAATGGCCCAGAAATGGCTGAAAAACAGCCAAAAAAATGGCTGAAAGAACAAGAAGAGCAAAAGTCATAGAATGATGATTCTAATGATAACAGCAAAGAAGAGGATTTCTCTAAAAGATCAATGATTATCAGATATTTCAGGTGGACCCAGAATACTGAGGCTGAGTTTTTATGAATTATGCATACTCCTATGTCCTAACTAGCCATTACCAAGAACAAAAACTTGATAGGACATATAGCATAGGACAGAGCTGTAATGTCTATGAAGCCAACTAGAACTCTATTTTGTTTGTGTATGAATTTAATGGAGTGAGAATATTACCATTTTTTTAAAAAAAATATGACTAGGTCTTATTTTCTTTTGACCCCCACCCTCAAAAAAAATATCTAGGCCTCCTTTTCGAGTGGTGTCTTAATTTTTCCCACACACACCTTGCCTGGCCACTGGGCCACTTCTTTCATGGCCAAAAACAGTGAGCAATATGTCCCATGCACCTTGCTGGGCCACCAGGCCACTTTTGTGGACAAAGAGTGTGTGGGTGAGCAACATGCCCCACACTGCCTGGAGTACATAACCTTTTTTGAGTTATTATGTTTGTCCCGATCCACTTGGTCTGGTGCAGCAAGGAAGACTTTTTGCAAAAAAAGGATCCCTATTGCAGATGGTTATTTCCCTGGGTCAAGTGATCCCCTTTTGTGACCTCCTGACAGGCAAGTGACATGTCTGCACTGCAAATGATGTGAGGAAATGGCAGGGACTGGCCATACATGTACTTAAATAGGGCCAGATTTTGGCAGTAGGGCTTAATTTTAACGCCTATGCACAAAACAGTGGTGGGCCTTTTTTTGGGTGGGTGGGTCATGTTTTAGGAGAAATGGTAT
>JANHFJ010005083.1:144594-161412 GCA_032468195.1 Cerberus rynchops
GTCAAGTACAACAAAAGCTAATGCAACATTTAAAAAGAAAGAAAAAGAAATCAACTATTAAAATCAGATACCCCTACATAAGTGTTAAGTATTCAATAATGTACTAATTAATTATATATGATATCTAAATAGACAGGAAAATCTAAACCTGTCTGAAAATATGTACAAGTCAATAAATGTGACTATTTTTATATATTAAACAAAACACTGAGGACAAAGACAATATGGGCATGTTAAAAATTACAAAATTTGAAAGAGCCATTTAAATTATAAAGTCCAACTATCTGCTCATTGCTAAGACTCCAGTAAAAGCATCTCTGACAGATGATCGTCTACCTTTTCCTTGAACATACAGTATCAAGGGAAGGAGAGCCCACCACTGATAAATTATTATTACAAAGGGTTTTTTTTAACCATTCATCAGAATCTCATTTGCTGTAACTCACATTCATTATTCTATGTCCTGCACTATGAAACAATAGATAATAGGTCTTGATCTTTTGCTGTGCAAGTCTTTGAGAGCTATTATATGCTCATTTATCAGTTCGAAACCTCTCTTTATAGGACTTCTTCTAGTCCCTCAACTAAATATTTTCACTTGGTTTGTATTAAGGTTACATCAAAGATGGCTTATATCAACTGTGCCTCCTCCCACCTTCTAAAGGAGAATGTTGTTAACAATGCAGGTAAGGAAGTTCATGGAAGGATCACGTCTATCAGTTTTTCTCCAGACAGGTGTCAAGGTAATTAAAGACCCCCATCACTACCACTACATGCCTTTCAGAAATACAGGTATAACAGAAAATACTATCAATATCTTTTTAATCGTAGTCATTGCAAATTAACAGACAGGTGAGCAGAACAGTTGCAGTTTTGATGAATTTGATGCATAAAATGTAGCTATAGTCAGATGAAAGGCAGATAGTACTACGCTGCAGTGATTGAACAAGCAAAAATAAAGAACCTTAATTTCAGTAGGATGCTTTTGGCTAAGGTCATGGGGGGAGACTGTCAACTCAGATGCATCTCTTGGCATACCTGAGTCAAGAAAGCAATACTCTTGGAACTGCTGCTTAAATTTTTCTTATTAGCCCGAAAATAAAGCTTTTCCCTCTCTCTCTTTTGACTTTGAGTGAATTTCATCTAATGCCAGACATGAATTAAATACTGCTATTAGAATTTTCAGTTTCCCCTTGTTAATCCCCTATTGTCCCATTTCATTAAAGAACAGGTAGTGAAGACTTTTATTTGACTTTCTCTAATAATATCCAGGAATAGTAAACAACATTGTCTTGTTGGAGGACAATGGCTCCCAGCTCCTGATAAAAACGCTTTTGCTCCCTTCGGCATGACCAGTAACAAACTGCAATGTGCTTTAAAAATATTGTCTTCATGTTCTCTTTGGCTAGG
Organism: Cerberus rynchops; assembly: GCA_032468195.1. Lineage (NCBI taxonomy): Eukaryota > Metazoa > Chordata > Lepidosauria > Squamata > Homalopsidae > Cerberus > Cerberus rynchops. The sequence goes on from JANHFJ010005083.1 coordinate 146,005, forward strand.
TGGGCAACTATAGGCACCAATAAAAGTATACCTTCTTTTCATTACTCACTTATTTTAATCCAGATGCCCTGTACATGTCAGCCCTTCAAGGTAGAGTAGACTAAAAGAACCAAATTGTGTAAATCAATATTGTTTGTTTGTTTAAATTTATTGGCTGCCCAATTCCAGTGGGCTTCAGGTGGCATACAAAACTAAAAACTCCATAACAACAGTAAGAAAAAGTAAATCAACAGGCAGCCAAAACTAAAATATTCTACTAACAAAACTCACAAAACAAAGCCAAACATCACAGTCCCGAGTGTGAGTTTTTTTATTATAAACATAGAGTAATAGAACCTTTCAAGTCTGAATATATGTCTCCCTCCTTCCTTTTATCATTCTGTGAACTAGGAGGGAGCTAAATATACCTTATAATTTTACAGATTCATTTTTTTTAAATCTAACCTATGGCTCTTCTTCCTATTCCTCAAGACTCTATAGCACACTATCACTAAATTCACCTGCGTGGACTTCTGAACAAGTATACTTGCTCAGAAATTGTAAACTGTAGTTGTAAGCTGCAACTTTCAAATTTCTATTGTTTCCACTGTTTTTCAATAAACTGAGCCTCAGGAATGCATTAACATAAGATGTGGTCATGGGCATTAATTTGGAAGAGAGGAGTAGGTATGGAGTGTGGATCTATGAAGAGCCATAAGCCTTAAAATTCAGTGTGGACCTTGGAGTTGGGGGGATAGTAAGGGGAACTACAACAGGAAACGGATATACTGTATTTCCAGTCTCTGCTTGCAAGCATCCCATTGGCAGACCGCTATGAGAAACAAAGATACACTTGTCCTGATGCAGCTGAGCTGTTCTTTTATATACTTTATTTGTTATATTCCTATTAAGGGAATATAATTAGATATATTATTAAATCGTATTTGTCTATCTTTAATCAATGTTCAAGCTCATTTTGTGTACCTCCCAATGTTTGAATATTAGTGTTTAGGCTACAAATACTATGAACTTTATGCCCCAATGTTCTTCTTGTTTTTTTTATTTAATAGTTTCACAAACATGATTAAAGCAATGTTTCCAGCTCCTTCTACCTCAGGTCCTTAGTTCAGGGTTTATCTCCAGCACCCATAGATAGAAATGAGCTTCTAATCAAACCTGTCATGCTTTCCCTGAAATATATTTTTTTTAATCCTTGTGAGGTGAAACCCATCAGGCCTGCAATGTTATCATCAGACTACAGTTCCAGACTATGCGTTCAGCCAGCCTTGCAGTATTATTTTCCTCTTTCCAGTATTTTTCCATGGAATAGAAGGTCTAATGACAAACCACATGACCTTTTCCCTAGATCAGGGATGGGCAAACTTTTTGACTCGCGGGCCACAATGGTTTCTAAAATTTGACAGAGGGGCCAGGCCATAATAGGAGAATGGTGTGTTTGTGTGAACTAGTATAAACTGGATGTGGCCTGTGGGCCGTAGTTTGCCCATGTCTGACCTACACTTACTGAACCATAAAAGTTTGTTGTTTGTCTTCACTAATGCAATAGGGAAAAGCTTGACTTACAATTCCTCATGAATAAGGAAGTGTTTCAGCTAACATAGGAATTGTATCAGACCCTTCAGCGAAATCAGCTTCCCAGATTCTCTCTCTTTTTTTTTTCTACCGCGGAGAGAAAAAAGAAAAAGTTTTCTTCTGGGACTTTTCTTCTGCTAGTAACTAGTTCGGCGGGCCAGATTAAAAAGCCCAACGGGCCGGATGTGGCCCACGAGCCCTAGTTTGCCCATGTCTGATCTAGGGACTGTGCAACCAGTCAAACTAAAAATAAAAAAATAATAAAATAAAAATACCAGTAGTCCTTGACTTATTGATTGAGCTGTTGCTAAGTGAAACATTTGTTAAGTGACTTTTGCCCCATTGTAGGACCATTCTTGCCACAGTTGTTAAATGAATCACTACAGTTGTTAAATTAGTAACGTGGCGGTTAAGTGACTTTGCTTGTCAGAAGGTTGCAAAAGATGACACTGTGACCATCATCAATATGAGTCAGTTGCCAAGCATCTGAATTTTGATCACATGGCCATGGGAATACTGCCATGGTTGTAAGTGTGAAAAATGATCATGTCACTTTTTTTCAGTGCTGTTGTAACTTCAAACGGTCACTAAACAAATGGCTGTTATTTGAAGACTCCCTATAAACTAGTTTGCTCTAGTGGTTAAGGTACCAGATTAGAAATCAGGAGACCGTGAGTTCTAGTTCTGCCTTAGACGTGACAGCTGACTGGGTGACTTTTAGGAGGAAGAAGCAACATTAGGTAGGTTTGCCCCCTTGAGTGATTTATAAAAATAATAAAGGTGGGATAAAAATAAACAAAATTAAGTAACAACAATAGACCTTCTGAACCTGAACAATAGACCTCCTGACACCAGAATGTGACATATATTGTCACTAGTGCAACCACCACATTTTTACAGTTCAAAAATACTTAGTGTCTTCCAGTAAACAGAGAAAGAATTTATATCAGGGCAACACTGAACATTGCTTATTCTGTTTTCAGATCTACATGTGTACATCAATTGCTTCAAGCATTCTTTTTATGGATATGTCTTGACAGTTTTTGTCTACTTTTGGCAACCTCAGATTCATCTTTATGACACTGTCATTCTTTGTCCCATTCTTTTGAAATAGCAAAACAATTCCTAGCAAAACAGTTCACAAACTTTATTGTATTTGTTTCATAGCACAATCAATTTAGTCTAATAATTTCTCTATTTTCAATTTTAATTATAAACGTGTATTAAGAAATTTAGGAAGTTTTTAAGAGCTTTTAACAAACATTAAGGCTCCTTTTTTTTCAACAAAAGGACTTTTTTGGGTATAGATACTTTTGCTACTTTTATATATAACATTAGATAAATTCTAGAAAGTCCTCGTTATTAAGACTAATCAGAATAATAAAATGATTATAAGAGATTCCTGAGAAAATAAAAGCTATCTTACACTTTGCTGATTGAAAATGATGAGAACTGTAGTTCTGAACATTTAGATCAGGGGTCTCCAACCTTGGCAACTTTAATCAAAGCTGGCCAAGGAATTCTGGGAATTGAAGCCCACAAGTCTTAAAGTTGCTAAGGTTGGAAACCTCTGATTTAGATGATCTCATGTTATAGAACTCAAGACCAAATTGTTAGGCTATAAATGTAATAATCAGTATTATAATCTCTCTTAATCAATGAATGCAATAATCAGCAGGGGGTTTCTTATTATCCCTGACACTAATTGAATGACTATGGGTCATTCTCAGAATCTGTTAACGTCCTTGAACAGAATACGGAACCAATTTATATTTTTATTAAGAGATCTAGATAACGTACTGTACATTTGGTTTAAAAATGCATGAGAATTAAGGAATGACTGAGAGATAATTGACCTTAATATCCATATACGTTACTTATGTGATCTATAGTGCTGACAATTTAAGTATATAAATATTTAAATATACCTATGAGGGCTTTCTCTGTGTATCCATTCCATAGGATGTCCTTATTTCACATTTCATTTTTGTCACATATAAACTTCCATTATGCATAGTAAAGGATATACACAAGTATGTTATCAAAGCATTCAATGGAATATAGTTGGAACTATGATATTTAATATTAATTTATGGCTCTCCTAGTATCGGTTTTGTGTGATTGGTTGTTCTTTTTGGTTCATAAATTGTTTTTTCTTATTTCTTGTAAATGAAATTAAAGAAAGAATTACCAAAGACATATAAAATGCAAACCTGTCACTTGAACGTGAAACTGTAAATAGATATACAAACTAGTCTCCTTATATTATAAGGGAAATGGGCAAGTTGTACTGTTCCTCATTTACTGGAGACAGTTTCTTTTTTTAGATACGTATCTCTCATCGTTTTTCCCCCATATTCTTCCGGGAGCCTGATTAAACATATTGAGAGCATATTTACTATCCTGTCCTGGCAAAGTTGTGAGTTATCAAATCATAGTTCTTAAAGCTTTCTAAATAATTATTATATAATGGCTTTAGGTAATGGCTGTTTTATGTTTCTACTGTCTGTCTGGATTATTGTATAGTATGCTAGCCAGATTCACTATTCATGAGGTGGGTAGCTATATTTATTTATTAAACATTTTCCCATTTTTCCCATAAAATTATTATTGTATTTGTAACTAAAGGCAATGAACATACATAACACTCCCCTCTTTTTTCCCCACAACAACCCTGTAAGGTAGGTTGGATTTAGACAGAATGGCTGGCCCAAATCACTCAGCTGGCTTTCATGCTTAGAACTCAGTGTCCAAATTTCTAATTTGATGCCTTAACCACCAGATCAAACTGGCTCTCCTTTATTATTAATTCTCCTATATTACCCCTATAACACCTACATTAATCATCCTAAAATTTCTGCATTAATCATATACATTTAATTGATAGATAAATAAAATCAGGCCTGGAGCAGAAGAAGCTGTGATACCTAGTTTAGCAGTGGATTGCTAAGGCAGGATCTGCAATAGTTCCATCTCAGGAGCAATGGAAGCCAATCTAGTTAGCGTTTCTCTCTTGTATGCCCCAGACTCACTGTATCACTTTTTCAGCAAGCCAAGTTGCATTTTGTTAATTTATTTATAAGATTTATAGGTTCTGCCCAACCACTGAATTCAAAAAGATCTTCCATCCTTCACCCTTGCTCCCTGCTGTTCCTTAGGTCTCTTGGGGAAAACGCACAACTGTGTGATGTTATCACTCTTTTTTGCCTCAATTTCCCCTTCAAAACTGAGCATTTTGCACATGCTCTTCAACCCCTGCTACGAGCCAGCCTTAACAGGAAATATATTCTTCCCTATCTATTCCTCTCCCATCATCTTCTCCTTCTTCTAATATCTTCCTGTCATTTGCAGGTTTAAAGGATTTTTATTCTGTAAAAACACTTTGTACATTGATTAATATATAAATAGTATTTTTAATGGGAAACATTCTGGCTTAGAGTCTGACATCTGAGCTGCTCACTGTTTTTCTCTTCCTAGATTTACCATGGCCTTTGGCCAAAGTCTTGGCTAGAAAATTGGTTTCCTAATGTAAATACAGTTAATTTACTGAAATCTTGTGTTCGGTGCCTTAGTTAGATACTGACATGTGTTTTCTAAAATCCAGCTGTGTTTTACATTTCAAGAGAAATAATTTATGGAACTAGGAATTTAAGGGTAATTTTAGCTTACTCTTGATTTGGTAAAAATAAATTCATAAATATCTGTAGTGTCTACTGATGTTCTCTTTGTTTACACTGATTAGAGTTAATTATACTGGCAAAGCTTTCCAATGGAACTGTGCTTAAGATAATTGGCTCTTGTCAGATGCTGTTAAAAAGGCAAAATCGAGCTAAATTCAATGGCTATTTTCATAGATAATTATTATTTGCTTGTTGATCTTAAGCATGTTTGTCCTGTTCTTCAGATAGAAAGGGTCTCAGAGCACATCACTTGCAAGCAAAATAAGTACAAACCAGTTTGGTGTGGTGATTAAGATATTGCCCTAGAAATTCTAGTCCTGCTCTTAGACATGAAAGCCAGCTGAGTAATTTTTTGGCCAGTCACTCTCTTTCAGCCCAACAACAGAACAGAACAGAACATAATTCTTTATTGGCCAAGTGTGATTGGACACACAAGGAATTTTTCTTTGGGGCACAAGCTGTCGGTGTACATGCAAACAACAAAGTGATAGATTATAGTTCATAAATCATAGTTACAATCATTAATCATAAGATACCAACTACAATTGATAAATCATAATATATCAATAGGAGAAGGTAGTAGGGAAGATGAGAAAAGATGAAATGATGAGAAAGATGAGATGAGAAGGATAATAGCAATACAGCCTAGTACATGGGCAAATATATTTACACATAAGACAGTGGTGTGGGTATTATGTGTTCAGCAGAGTGATGGCACTGGGTGGAGGGAGCTATCTTTGCATCTAGTTGTTTTGGCCTTACAGCAGCGCCCTGAGGGGAGAAGTTGAAACAGTTTATGTCCACGATGTGAGGGGTCTGTAGATATTTTCGCAGCACTCTTTCTGACCCCTCCAATATACAGATCCTCAATGGAAGGCAGGCTGGTTGAAATTATTTTTTCTATAGTCCTAACTATCAGTTGAAGTCTGTACCTGTCCTGTCTGGTGGCTGTGCCAAACCAGACAGTTATAAAAGTACATATGTCAGATTCTATAATTCCTCTGTAGAACTGTATCAGCAGATCCTTGGCCAATCTGAGCTTTCTGAATTAACGCAGCAAAATACCAGGCTTCTGTGGGGAAAACAGCACAGGGTGGGATAGTATGTTTGCCACCTTGAGTCCTATATGGAAAAAAAAATGATTAAAAGTCTAAATAAAAAAGCAGTGAACAAAAAGGCTTTTGCTCAAGTATAAAAGGAATGAAATAAAAGAAAGGGAAATGAAACCAGAGTTTATGTACCAAGTTTTTAAATGGTTCGTGTTATTTAATGACAACTCTGAAAGAGGATGAGTATAGCATATTAATAGTAATAATAATAGCTGATGGTGATAACAACAGCAACAATAATAATCATAATAATCATAATGAAGGTACTTGGTTGATACCTAGGATGCTGGCAGAAACCTATATCAACCATCAGAGCCATTCAATAATTGTGATACATTTTTAAATGTTCCGTTGATTGAGTTTCATGTAATAATAATAATAATAATAATAATAATAATAATAATAATAATAATAATAATAATAATAATAATAATAATAATAATAAAGCAAAGATAGTACCAATAGTAATAGGTGTCTTGGGTGCAATTCCAATGCAACTGGAGCATCACTTGAACACCATCAGCATTGATAAAATCAGCATCAGTCAATTGCAAAAGACAGCTTTGCTTGGAACAGCTTACGTCTTGCGATGATACTTTTAATACAACTGAATAACAACATCTGCTTATCCCAGGTCCTTGGGAAGGGCTCAGTAGGTAAATAAAGCTGCTGAGAGCTCAAAGTGACCTACATAACTGTGTCTTTTGCTTTACCCCAAAAGAGCAATCCTATGAGATAGGTTGCATTGGGAGATTTAACTGGCCCAAATTTGGCCCACATTCATCCAAAGAACACTGGGATTAAGTCAGGACTTGCAACTGCCCTTCCTCTATTCAAATCCTATGTTAACCACAATACTGATTTATTTGTTTTGTTTTTTAGTGGGTCCAATGGACTGTCTCTTCTTAATCCAGTTTCCTCTTAGAGCAATTTATCAGTGGAATGACTTTTTTCTAGAAGTTGTGGGTGCTCTGACAGTGGAGGTTTTTAAGAAGGCATTGGACAACAATTTGTCTGAAATTGTTTTAACTGAGCCACTTTCAGAGTATGTTCAGAAGAACAGATAAGTGAAAGCAATGTGGGAGACTACAGATTCTGAAGAGAATATAAGAAGATAAACCCTTGCCCCATCCAATCCAGTTCATCACTGAAAACAGTAGGGCAGTGTTTCTCAACCTTGCACATGAGCACTACCCCTTATAGACAGCAATGACTAGCAGAGTAAAATCCACAGGGATTCCTTTACCTTTCCTTATTGACTCAGCTCGGCCTAAAGCCAGCCTGTGTAAGATGAGTATCAATTGGATGAGGTGCCATAATGTAGGTGTTGAATCTTGGATAGATTTTATTTATGATGATTTGTCCATAATCTGGTATTTCAGGTCTTCCAACACTCTTCCACTATATTATTTTCTTACCTTCCACCTATCCCAGCATTACAGCCTTCCTCAGACAGTTAACTGCATAATGTGTCCCAAAAAGGATTTGTGCCTGAGTTGATTTGTTTGATGATCCTTTTTTTTCCTTGAATGTCCCTAGTATTCTTAGGAGTCTTCTCAGAGACTAATGTTCAAAAGAGACAACAGTCTTCATTATTCTGCTACTTCAAAGTCCAACTTTCACTTCCATAGAGTGTCACAGGGATTACCACGGCCTGCATAATTCTGATCTTTGTAGGTATAGATACTTCAAAGCAGCTGAATATCTTTTCCAAGATTGTCGTGGCTTCCCTACCAAATGCTAGTATGTAGCATATTTCTTGACTGCTTGTTCCATGCTGTTGATGGCTGATCCTAAAAGGCAAAAGATGAATGTAATTAGTAATCTTTTAAAGTGTTTATTAAATAAAGCATTCACATTGTTTTTCATAATGTAAAGATGCTAAGTTTTACTTTTTAGAGGAGACAGGGAATAGCACATTAAAGAAGTTAGTAGAAAAAGGAGTGGGCCAGGAAATATTTGTGAATAAAAACATTATAAAACAACATGATAACTGTATATTATTAATTGTAATAATTAAAAGCAACCAGCCTGCATGCCCCAAAACAAGATAGCTTATTGCTAAATTACAATGGCAAATAGAGGATAGTTTGGCAAAATAATGGGAAAGAGACCTTGAATGGAAACTACTATTATGTTGATTTTCAAATCTTTTTTTACTGTCACTGATCACAAGAAAATTAGATGATGATGATGATTTAATAGAGCCACCCACTTCAGAAAAAGTGTAGTGATGCTTATTCTTAGGTATGTATCTTAGGTACATAAAATGACAATGATTTACTTGTTACTATACTAACAACTATAATTTCATGGAAAGTTTATTATCAACAGTTCATTGTTCCATTATGGATCTACTTATTAAGATAGAAGGTATAATGAGATCTGTACATACATTTATTCTTTTGTGTGTCTCCTCTACCAACCCAGTGAACACTTCAAAAATTATTAGGAAAAAGTATTTTGGACTTCACAAAGGCAACACCTCTTTGCTTTTCATTGAAGCAGGCAAACATTTTTCAGTTTTCACATGATGAACCCATTACAGTCAATAAACTTATTGACAACAACATAGAGGTGTTGTGTTTATGCAAAATATGAAGTACATTCTCTGAATCATTTTCAAAGCATCCATAGCTGTTTCCTATATAGCTTATATTTTTATTATGAAAACAAAGGCTTCACCTGTTTCAGATGTCATAACCAAGTATCTTATTTCTTTCATTTCTATTCTGCTCTCTTCCCCAAGCCATTAGTAGCATGACATATCCTCGCTATTCCCATGTAACAGCCTTGCTGATGCACAGCAACTTCCTGATGTCCAAGCCCATTAATCAAATGTGTATAGATTTTCTACTCAGCTGGAGCCAGAGAAATCTAATTTCTAATTCAAATGCCAACAAACTTGCTAAGTAATTTTTAAGAGAGATGTTTGTGATACAATAACCACACAAAGGGATTTCATTCATGGCAGGAAGCTATTTCAAATGCAGGAAGATCTTATTTACTTGAATAGATATAGAAGCTTCCTTAGCTCAGTTTAAAATCACAGTGAAAACCTAAAGTTGTTTTTTTCTTTCTTTTTCTTAAGTATATTTGAGGGGGGGAATGCACATATATGAAAGTCTACAGGAGAGGGAGATTAACACTTTCAAAATGGTGGATGCAATTGTGTCAATTTCAAACCTTATCCTTTTATGTGGAGGTGATGTTTTTGAGACTCATTATTCAAAAGAAATGGGCTTCAACTTCCTACCATTTTGATGCCCAATTTTGATGCAGGTTTTCATCTTATTTTGATTTTTCATCGGATCACAAGCCTCTTACATGAATTTATTTATTTGACAGGGAATGGGTTTGGGGCCATTGTGATGAATTTTCCAATTATGAGAATAAGATGTTTCAGGTAGGTAAATGTGCTGAGAAACACAATTCCAACAAACTACATTTAACTCTTGTCCAGTTAGAAATTTTTCATAACATGGAAGCAGGTTTGTTCTTTCTTTAGAACAAAGCAGTCAAACCCGTGGGCCAGATGTGTCACCTGCTGGCCATGCACATGCCCAGTTTAGCAAAGGGGAAAAAGTCATGATAGATCATTTGATGATAACATGGCAGCCATACAAGGATGCAGCATTTAGGAATGCAATCAGATGTTAGTGAAGATAAATTGAGAACTCTATTTTTCAAATGCAATTAACTGAATTGTTGTTCAGCTTTTGCAATTAAGAGCGGTAGCCCTAATCCAGGCCAACAAAGATGAATTATTTTACCTATTATGTATTGTGCAACTCTTAAAAGGTGTGTGTAAACAGAAACATATCAGCAATAAATGTCTTTAAAAGCAAATTCCACTGAGTTCAGTAAACTTTTGCAAGTCTGTTATTAACTTAACACTAGAACTAATTCTTAACCAGAACTGTTTACTTGCAAAAAAAAAAAAGAAAGAAAAAAAAGGTTTGAAAAGCAGAGATTTTTCTCACATACAATTCACAATTCAGTATTATCGGCATTTTATCTCAGTGGCCAATCCTAGTTTTGCAGATATGTTAGGATTATAAATCCCAAGATTCCCCCCTTATATGGTTAACAGCACCCTCAACATATTGGAGGATTTCAAATCAGAGAAGACTAGTTCATTGGATCAGATCTTTGTCATGTGACTTTCAGTGAGTGTTGATATTTCATTGGCAAAATAAAGAAGCCTCAGTCAACCTCCATGACATTTGAAGACAGATGTTCTATCAGTTTCTACAGTTTGGCCATGGTCAATCATGTTCATGTAATATAAGGGAGCAATAACCATTTCATGCTGGCAAAGTCCACCAGTGGCCAGATGGCCTTGATTAATCATCTAGGGCATATACACAAACAATTCTCTTTCTTCACACATAACAAAGAAGGCTTAAAGAAGAGATAAATTCTACAACAGTGTACAATCAAGCACCAACTCTTTCATTGTTTTCAACAATGCTTCACCCTGTATAGAGACAGAAAAACTATGTGTCCTCTATCAGAAATTTACTTTCAGAATAATTTCCATTTCATGTGATCATCATCATTTTGCATATTGCTGTTAACATCTCTCTGTAAAATTAGATCACATGTTTTGGGACAATGTTCCTTGTATCATCATTCCCAAATTATTTAATCTGAGGTTTTTCATTTTGTCTAATTCTGAATTATATATTGAGTTTGGCAGCTGAGTAATTTTAACAAGTCCTATTAATTAATCCTTCCTGCCCTCTAGAGCTTAGTTTGAATGATGAATGTGAATTAATATTATAGTAATATTAATTCCAACACACAGCCAAACAAGATAATATTAATGTTGATATTTCCGTTTTTTTTAAAATTTCCTGATATGGATAAAGTAAAAGATAACATCATAATACCCCAATAATAAGAATGTGAAAATGTAAGTATCTCTTCCACCTTTTTCCCATCTTCTTATTAATCAATATTACAATCTTATAATCTTTGAAATGGTATCTCTGGAGGCCATGTAATCATATTCATTACACTTTGATTGGAGAAAAGATCCTACATTTCAGAGGAGAAATCCATAATGAGATTTTTATTGTTGTTCTACTCTTTTTTTTAAATTTTATTTTCTTGCTAGCCTCCAAGAATGGGTTTTTCATGAGAAATTCTGACATTGAGAAAACTTAAAAGGAATCATGATCATATAGAAAAAGGGCTATTTGAAATTCTATTCAGTGTTAGTAGATCTAAGAGGCATTACTGACTTCCCTGCCTCTCTATCACATCTGCACGGAAGATGCCATCATCGTTTTTCCATACCATGAGCTATTTCCTTCTCCAAGGTTTTAGAGTCAGGAAACTGATGCTAGATTATGATATATAAGTAATCCTTGATTTACAACAGTTTGTTTAGTGACTGTTCAAAATTGCAACAGCAGTGAGTAAAGTGACTTATGACCGTTTTTCACACTTAAGACCATCGCAGCAGCCCCAAGGTCATATGAACAAAATCCCGGGGTCATGCAATCTTCTGACAAGCAAAGTCAATGGGGAAGCCAGATTCATTTAACAACCATGTTCCTCATTTAACAAATGTGGCAAGAAAGCTTGTAAAATGGGGCAAAATTCACTTAACAGATGTCTCATTTAGCAACAGAAATTTTGGGTTCAATTGTCATCAGTCGAGGCCTACCTGTAATATGAACAATTTACAGAGTTGATCAGACTGGTCTCAACATGGACTTTAGAGCTTTGGTATGTCAGAGGAGCATAACCTCAGCAATCAATTAACATAATTGTTTTTTATTCCTTTCAGCTGATAGAGCTTGATGATGTAGATTGGGTATCTGAGGAAATGAGTATCACAACCTGTGTACTTGACCTCTTGATGCTGATTAAATCAAATACCTTTTTGACCCCATGGCTAAGGAAGATAAATAATGCCTCTTTTTAGAAAGGAAGTTTTTCCCAAGGGAAATCCTAAGGGAGGTGATAATAGGATCTTTATTGAAGAAGACTTCTCTTGACCTGAATGATCTTTAGAATTTTATGCCTGTCTCAGATGTTTCATTTTTGGGATTGAACTGATTGTGTAAGCAATAGTCTCATAACTCCAGACGCATCAGAATGATGGCGACTTTCTGATTTCCTTTGGACTTTCAACCTGAAAATGAATTTGAAACTGTTTTATCACCTTGATGGATGATCTGTGCTGAAAACCAGGCATGGGAAATACAGCTATTTTAATTCTCCTGAACCTCTCAATTCTGGATAACCTGGTGGAACTAGGCCTGTCACTATTTTAAAATAGTTTTGATATTTGTTGTCAGACTGGGTGAATAAACTTGTGATTCTAATCTCAGAGATTCTGTCACCTACTATTGTGGATGCTTCTCCTTATAAGCCATTATGAAGAAGCCATATTGTTGTAACAATTTCATTAGAGACATGCAACATGTTGGGGGTTGATAACACCCTGTCAAGTTTTGGAAATATGTTGGTGACTCCCAGTGGTTGTGAGAAAGGTGAATACTCAAAGGGGGAAGCAAATGCATCTAGAGACTAACTACATTCTTTAAAATCTGTCCGTGATACAATTCCTCCCTGTCCCAATGCTTCCTCCTCCATTGTATTCAGCCTTAAATTATTAACGTTTAATTTTTACCTAACAAAATTCCTTAGGACAAATGGCAGTAAACATAAAAATGTCAAAAAAAATCTACCTTAATCCGTGGGAAAGTGCAGCATTACAGATTTGCTTGGTTAAAACAGTAGAAAGAAAATAAATGCAGACTTTAATCAGATTCTTAATGTTTTGATGAATCATCATAATCTTCTGATTTGGTTTTGTATTTTCTTCTTCTTTTCCTTTCTAAAAGCTTAATTCAAAAGTTATGTATTAAATTTCTTGTACGCTTCTTTTCTGCCCTTTAGTCAGGCATATTATTTTATGACTGTTCAGAAAAGCCAACTGACTTACTAGAAAATGTCATTATACAATTCAAATGTTTTCAGCTCAAAAATATCCTCTAAACAACTTCTTTTTCATTATGAACTGCCAGAAATGAAATCCATTTTACTCACCTCTTTAAGAAATAGTACTTGAATCAATTCCAATTTACATGTTTTAAAAGCCAACCATTCTTAAGGCAGTGTTTCTCAACCTTGGCAACTTTAAGATGTTTGGACTTCAACTCCCAGAATTCCCCAGCCAGCTTTGCTCCTCAGCCACTGTCTTAAGGTGTCTTTGGTGATCTCTGAGCTTGCTTGTTTTCTTGAAGATGTTTCATTACTCTGACTAGGTAACATCATTAGCACTGATTAACAGTTAGCACTGATGATGTAAATAGTTAAGTTAATGAAATGTCTGCAACAAAACAAGCAAGCTCAGAGACCACCAAGGACCTCATTTGAACCATGAGCTACAAATATTTTCATTTATTGGCAACTGGTGTAGTTCCAAGCCAGGAGTAAGGCACTGGAGACAAAATGGAGCCTGGAGGCTGATTGGAAAGAAGGTTTAACAATGAACAGAACCACCAAGCATGTGTGATTCTGGGTAGCTGACCACATGAAGTTGAGAGTGTTTATACCTTCTCTTGGGCTTTGCACTTGAACTTCCTGTTCCTGTGCAAGAACATGTATTCTATTGGCTGTTGTCAGACTCTCATGGGGCCATGTACAAGCCCTAGAAATTTTTCTGAGCTAAGTTGGGTTAAAGTTTCCAAGGGTGATGCAATGAAAGGGCATTGGACAATTCCTATTGTGGCTGAGGGCTAATCCTACCTTTGTTGGATCTTGGGTGAGGGTATTTGCTTATGAATAGAGCTATTATCTCTATCTCTTAAGTGCTGACATCTGCTGGAAGGTGGGGGCTGCTTTGTCCCTCCAGAGAAATATAATATTCTGCCTTTTTAATATTTCCTAAATTTTTTCATTCTGCTTGGAGAGGGGTAGCTGCTAACATTCTACATGTTCATTACATAAATGTTAAGTTGATATTAATATTGTGGTATATTCTTTCTGTTTATATTTTGATTCTGTCTTCATGCTTGCTTTTTCATGCATTGAAATTAAACGATCATCCAAACCTCGAAACTGATCTTAAAAACACTGTTTATAGAAGATCTGCATGGATGCTCAGCTTTCTATGTTTGGTCAACTGTTGAATGATAGCAATGGATTTTTAATCATTTTCTACGTTGAAGGATAAATATCATTTGTCTTTTGCCACCCGTTGGCAATATTTATAACTGCAACATTTATAAGAGTTTTCAGTTTGGGACAGTGGGACATTCAGCTTCAAAATACCTAAACCAGACATTATTATCAAATAGTGAATATAAGATGTTTAATCCCTCTCTGAATGTGGCCTTTCTCCTCAATCCTTTTTGTGCCTTTAAGCTCAGTGTATGCTAGTGACAGTCTTTCTTGGGTTCACCACAATGGTTATTTCTCTTTATGCAGGGAACTGAAACCATGTCGTGGAAGAGAATCAAGGACTAGATGAGAACGGAAGGTTCTTTCTGCCTGGGCTTTCACTCCTCTTGCCAGACCGCCTCACGATGTCAAAGAAGGGTGCCAGCTTTCGAGCTAAAGGAGAAAAACCGGACGCTTTAGCCGCCTTGCAAGCTGCTAATGAAGAGCTCAGGGCAAAGCTCACAGATATTCAAATTGAACTTCAGCAAGAAAAGAGTAAGGTGTGCATCTTTCCCACTTAATTTTTTCCCAGAAAAAGTTGTCCAGCCACTTACTTCTTGCTCTCATAAGTAAACTCTGTGTGTAAAAAATAATATAAGATAACCTTTGTCACTTTTGTGTGTGTGTGTGTGAACACACTGGCACATATTAAAAAATGAAATTTTGATGCCCACTCTCAAAAGACCTCATGCCCATACATATGCATATCACACACACACACACACACACACACACACACCAGTGATGGAATTCAAATATTTTTACTACTGGTTCTGTGGGCGTGGCTTGGTGGGCATGGCTGAGGGGGTCATGTGACTGGGTGGGCAGTTTCTGTAAGCAGGGCAATAAAGATTAGGCTAGAA
>JANHFJ010005083.1:163583-175882 GCA_032468195.1 Cerberus rynchops
ATGGCCACTTGAGGAAGCAGCAGCCAATCACACTTTCAGCATTAAAGTTACAGTACTTAAAGTAACAATCCTGGTTTATATATTGTCAACCCAACTGTTAGATTTATATTCCTAACAGGAAAAAAAAATAAAAGATCAAGTTTTTCTCTATTGGAAAGATCTAAAATCAAGACTGAGCATCATATTAAAGTGAAAGCTTGTTGAAAATGTATGAGAGTTTATTTCATCCATCTCTTCTATGAGCTCTTTAGGAAGCTGCCTTATTTTAAATAGACTATTGTTCTATTTAGGAGATCAGAGTTTACACTTATTAGGAAAAAATAAGTTATTTTGGCCAGTTGAATAAAAATTCAGATTAATATAACTGCATTTGTACAAATTCATTCCTGGATGGTCTTGGTACCTCTCTTTTTTCTTCAGTGTTTCTCATCTAAGAATGGCCAACCTGTGGACAATGGAATGAATAGAGGCACCATCCACCATTTTAATCCTTCCAGAGCATTCTATTAGATCTGGGCTGCAGACAACTATGATATGTCATCAAAGAGATATAGACAACAACAAATCTTTTTATTGTCTAGTGGACAGCCAGAATTTTGGAATCCAGGTCTTTTAGTCCTATTATAGCTTTTTCAATGCATATTTTTTAGGTTTTAAAACAACAATGTTACTTAATTTAAGGCTGAAGGCAAAAAGAATGCCCCACATACTTTGACCATTCCCTGATGCCATCTTATATCACTGAATGTTTCCTATGTAATCCCCATTTGCAAAAAGAAGAGGGAATAGCTTTGAAGGATACATAGAAGAGTCATGATGAGATAAAAGGAGCCTGAGCATTGGTCAAGAAATTGAAAAAAAAAATGTCTCAGACAAGCCCCTCCCCACTTCACATGAAGGGAAGGAGGGAGAAGCAGATTTGCAAAACTCTGTTACTGCAGTTCTTACAATAAAAGTTGCAATGATCTAAATGACATTGATTTCTTAGTCTGGTCAAGCTTGTAGGACTGATTCCAGGGTTGACAAAATAAAAGCTCTCCTGGAAAAAAAAATGTTCTTGTTCCTTCCTACTATCTTCCAAATATGTTTATTTATTACAATCTTTCTTAGAACCAATTCCACATATAGATTTACAACATATCCATACTACCATAAAATAATGAGTAGAAAACATTTCACTATAACAATAAAGACCAATAGCACTTACACATATATACCATTTCACAGTGCTCTACAACCCTGTCTAGATGGTTTGCCCCCAACAATCTGGTTCCACAATTACTGACCTCGGAAGGATGGAAGGATGAGTTTACCTTCAGTCAGTGAGAATTGAACTGCTTGGCAGCTGGTAATCAGCAGAAATAGCCTGCAGTACTGCATTCTAACCACCACAACATCCAGTCCAAGTGGTTCTTAGTACCTACCTATATGCTAATTTCCCTCAACTGCTATGACTATTTCCCGTTTGTTCCCATCCTGCACAATAAGCTCTAAAATAATTTCTAAGTTCTAGTGCAAAAGCACTTTTTTTCTTTCAATTATTGTTTAACTAGATTCTTCTAAGTTTATATAATTTCAAAACACATACAGTATCATTTTCAGACAGAATGCCTTTGTTTTTCAAGGCTTAACATGCACGCCTATTTTGGTTTTAACTAAATATATCTTGTATCACACCGTTTTAGATTTCAAACCATCCAGTTTGTACTGTTTGTTCTAGCAACAATCTGAGTAGCAATTGGATTCTTAGTGCCAGCTTATTTTAGACTACAGGGCAGAAGAAGTTGGACGCCTAACAGATAGATGTCTACCTCAGTTCAGATAAAACATCACATAGAGTTGGAGTTTAAAGCCAGCTTTCTCCCTATTATAGTTGCTTCCAGAAATGTGGAGAACTTTCACAGCTTGCTTATAGCTCTGAAAGTTCTAAAAAATAAATAAATAACAATATTCAGAGATACTTCGTTTGTAATTTTTTTTATAATCTTATGTCATAATATTTTTTATTTAATTTATATGTAATGAATTATATTTGGATTCATTAAACAATATGGAAAATAAAGAACAACAAGAGAGCTTTGGGGGAATCAGAATAAAAATCCAATTTCTTTTCCACTATAGCCAGGATATGCCTTGGAAAGTTTTTTTTTATTTCTTTAAAAATAATTTATTAAAATTTATTAAAATGTAAAATACAGAAATACGAAGAGAAGATTATGGAAAAATAAGGGGAAAGGGGAAGAGAGAAAACTGGAAGGTGGAGGGAAGAAAGGAAAAAAAAACCCCTTCTGATTTCTGACTTCTTTTCATGCAGTAGAATAGGATAATACATAACCTCAACTTTTTAGAAGATAGCTGAAAAGGATTCGCTCAGGGTCCACCCTCCCCTCATCCTCCATGGTTGCCCCCGAGCAGGTCCCCCACTTTAAAAAAAAGCCACAGAGATAGAAGTATTCATCAGTTTTGTTCTCAGTAGTTGGTATCCAAAGTCTATTCCACTGCCCCAACACAGAAAATGATATGTAGCTGTCATGCCAGGTTGCTATTGATACTCTATTCTTCACTTATTTTTGATGTTTTCCAAACCATTTGCCATTAACTTTCTATGTTTGTGTAATAAAAATTAAGTTGATCTTTTAAAAGGGATAGAGGAAGAGCTCAATGAAACATGAACTATTCCACAAACCATTGAAATGGTTACTAGTTTTATTTCAATTCTGAATTTAAATGTGATTTTAACACTCAGTGACTTTGGGATAGGTAGCAGAATCCTAATCTATCATGAAAGGAAGGAAAGAAAAGAGCTCTTTCTCCTGCTTTGTTTCACTTTTACCTGTGAGGGGAAAAACACACTTTGTGCTACAACATTAGAATAAAGAATACTTGCCTCACTTCACAGGGAGCAAAGGATAGAGACCAATAAGAAATGCATGTCCTTGGGAAAAAGAAAACAGTCCAAAGTACTGAAATTATAGAAGTACATGTGGTATAGCTAAAAATATTATATCCAGTATGTGTTTAATTACCTGAGACAAACTAAGATCTTTATCACAAAAAAATTAGGAAGAACTAAGATCTTTAGCAATAAGTTAACACTGTATTGGCAAAGAAATGAAGCTGACAGACAAAATAGAGGTTGCACCCTTTTCCTCCCTGTCTTTTAGAAATGACCAGGGTCAAACCCAGCTCCTACCTTAATGACCCAACTGATCCAATCAGTCAGCCTACCATTAGATCTAAACTGAAGAACAGAAGTCTCCTAGCCTGCTCACAGTACAGTCCAAGGGCAGGTCTATTAAGGCAAGTATCACAAAGAGAAACTCACCAATCTCTGCATACCATTCTTCAGTGAGATGGTCTCTGGGAGGACAACCAACCATATATGTCGGATATCTTGACCCACTAGTTCATTTCTTTTCCAGAGAACCAGAAAGAAAAGTAAAGTAACACACACACACTGATTCAACTTTTATTGATAAGCATCATTGACTTTATGATTGCAATTAATAAATGGTCAGAAATCTCAAATCAAAAAGATTGTATGAACAGAATAAGAGGGAAAAAAAAACTAAAGCCAGGACCATAAATCAGGATTATCAGTGAGGAACAGATACCAAGATTTTGAGTGATGGAAAAAGAGGGTAATCAGAAACCAGAATTTATGGCATTCACGTTCCAGCAATATGACATATTTCTTGAGCTGCTCCCTGTCTCATCTGTATTCTATTTTATATTAATATAATTTTAGTAAGTCAGATTATTCATCTTTTCCTGTATTGAAACTAGAATTTCTCCCCTGACTGTCAGTGAGTATTCACACTCTAGGTTACAGAGGCAAACCTTAATCCTGCTTGGCTATTATTGGATTATATAATGGTATTTCTTCAATCTTCAGTTACATTCAGGCCAGAGGTAAAGGTTTAGGCTCATCTTCCTATAAGTGTCATATCCACACTCAGCTCATCTAAATCAGATTAATTCATGCCAGCCTTAAGTTATAAAGTTACAAATATAGAACTTTTACATGTGACGGAGACACTGGTTGATGTCTGGCTTATGTTTTTAGTATACTCAGAGTTCTTTACCATCATCCAAAAAATTCAAATTTCAAATTTATTGGTCACATACACAGTCATACATGGTACGATATGCAGTGAAATACTTACGTGACCACCCGTGACTGTGAGTAAGTTAAGGCAAAATGGGAGGGTAGGGTAGGAAATAAGTTAGGAAATAAGTTAGGGATAGTTGGGAAGGTGGGAGTGAGATACAATCGTGGTTCCTGTTATAGTCCTGAGTGTTCTTGTGGTTCCTGGTTTAGTGTCCGTATTGCCTGTGGAAAGAAGCTTCTTCTCATTCTTTTTGTGTTTGCCTTCAGAGAGCATAAATTCACATAAAATGTATTTTCTCTGACTGCTTGTCATTGGAGGAATCCCTATTTGGGGGCGGGAGAAAAATAGGAGGCTTTGATGTCAGAAACTCTGAAAAAGGACTTAGGGTGGCCACCTAAACAAGTTTCCTTTGCTCTTTTGTGAACTTGAGGGATTATCACCCTGCCAATTGAATCATAAGAATTTTCTATAGTACGTGGAGTAATGCGTATAACTCTGTGGTAATATGCTTTTTTTAACATGCTGAAGGTTCTTTCCTTTTCTTTTAGGCCAGCAAATTGGAGAGGGAGAAAAACCAAGAAGCGAGACAGATTAAAGAACACGAACAGCATAAAAACACAGTCATTGTAACGGAACTCAAGGCCAAACTTCATGAAGAAAAAATGAAAGAGCTCCAGGGTGTTCGCGAAGGACTTTTGAGACAGCACGAGGCTGAGCTTCTTAGAGTTATCAAAATTAAAGATAATGAAATTCAAAGACTCCAAACCTTACTTAACGCTGTACGAGACGGGACGCCTGACAAGGTTAAGACAGTGCTCTACTCTGAAGCAAAAGAAGAGGCCAAGAAAGGATTTGAAGCGGAGAAAATTAAAATGCAGCAGGAAATTTTGGAACTGAAGGGGGCTAAGAAACAAGTGGAGGAAGCTTTATCGGTAGTTATTCAAGCTGACAAAATAAAAGCAGCAGAGATACGGAGCGTTTATCACCTACATCAAGAAGAAATCACCCGGATAAAGAGAGATTGTGATCGGGAAATTCGCAGGCTGGTATGCAATTTTCCATCATTTTGATTTTTTAAGGGGGAGAGGGGAGTGGATGTTGTTTCAAGGTTGTTTATGCACTAACAATAATTTAATACAGGTGGCCATTTCATAAGGGGAAGTGAATGTTGTTTCCATGTTGTTTACACTAAAAAATAAGTTAATATAGATGGCCAAACATCCTTCTTTTCAACAGCTAATCTAGATCGATCCTTCAGATCTTTTTTCCAGTACTAATGAAAAGCTCATTAGATGTGGTTATCTCTGCAATGGATACTCTGTGACCTTTTGTCGCAAAGTGTCACTGGCTGAAAGATTTGATTCTAGTTGTCAATTGCATTGTTACCATGTCATCTGTTCCAAATTATAATGAATTCCATCTGGATTATGAGCGTCACACAAAAATGAATTAGCATTCTGCAGAAGTTGGGGTTCCTTTCTAACTTTCCAAACTTGAAAAACAGGTATGTGATATTAGCGTAAGGATTTCTTTTGTACTTCTAATATTGTATTGATTGTGTAAATGATGACATTTGTTTTTCAGTCCCTTGGTGTGTAGATTTTAAATTTACCTGTGTAAATTATTGGTTGCTTTACTGTTCTATATCATGAGTAATAGTAGTGGAGTGAAGTGTCTGAATTATCTAGTGGGGAAAGTATTTCAACTCTGGCTTGGACACATTGGCTCTATTGTCAGCTTCTAAAAGGAGTATTGCTGATAGTAGAACTGTAAATAAAATATTATTTTATAAGGCACTAAAGGCTTTTTCATCCCTGCTGAAAGGCTATATCTATTTCTACCTTTGGAATTTTGTATTCTATTACCAAGTGAGTTAAGTTGGCGAAACAACAAATTGGGCTCTAGATCCATTGTTTAAGTTAAATATATTCACTTCAAGAATTTCAAAATCATTTCACAAGCTAATGTAAAAGAAATAATTCTTATGGAACTCAGTGAAACTTACTTGATATAGCATTGCTTGATTGTGGCCACCGAAATCAATTTGGATGGTTTCATATGTGATATTTTCTAAAACTATAAAGCACTTACATAGAGCATGTAGCTAGACATGTTTTTATGCAGCTAAATCCCCACCTGTGATTTCTTTCTATGATCCTACACATTTAAATTGCTTTCCATATAGAAAAATAAGAAATTTATAATTATTCTTACTTTCTTTCAATTTCCAGACTAACATAAGCATTATATACATTCAATTTATATTTATAAAATTATAAATTAATATATATTTATATAAATATAAATCATTCAAAGTATTTTTGAAAGGTTTAAAATGATATATTTGGATAATGTGTATGTGATGTTTTGTGTTTATTTTTTTTTCCTTCCCAACAGGTGTTTAATTTTCAAATTCAAATTCAAATTTTATTGGTCACATGCACAGTCATACATGGTACAATATGCAGTGAAATGCTTTTTTAGGGATTTTATTTAAATTAAATTAATTGGGGTTAAATTTTGGGGTTGTAATTGTTATACAATTACAGTATATTGAAGTTGTTAAAAATATTTAACCATCAGATTTAAAGTGATAAGACCCTCTGTTTTAGGAAACAATTATAATTTTAATGCACTAGCTAGGATAAAATAGCATAGTTTCTATAAAGCGGGTTTATAAAGGAATAACATTGACCATTGGCAACCAGATCTAATTTGTGAAATGCAAAGGCAAAAGGGAAAACTGTTGCTGGTATACTGTTTCTGTCTTTCATAGTTATTTTCTGCATTAATGTATTCTTTAGCATTAATTTAGGCAGCCTGAAATGTAGAAAAAGCAATATAGAAGGAAGGAAACAAAGAATAAGCTATGCTCTGTTCCATCACTGTTTTTTCACTTCTTCTCTTCATAATCATTATTATCAGGTTGAAGTAGGGAGGATGTCCAAGAAATTTCCACAATACATCTCAGTAACATCATATCCTGGGATCCACATTGTGACAAGTATGACAATGAAAGTTTTCTACTTCAGAACTTTGCCTGTTTCTAATACACTAATTATGTTTCATCTGATATTGCCTGCTTTAGAATGCTTGTAGAAGGCTATTTAAAACTGTAGCTGTATCTTTCAAGGTAGCAGAAAAATGTATTGAACAATATTGCTATGCAGTTTTAATGGATTGTAGTGGCTGGGATATAAAGTCATCAGGAACATCTCCTCAGCAACTATTAATGCTGTTCTCATCAGGGTCAAAGGAGCAGAAATAGTTTCTGTGTCATCTGAATAATTTATCCAATTTCTATACTGCCCATCAAATTTGCATGACATTAAGCAGTTTACAAATAAAAATAATCCATAATTTGTTCTTGAAATGCTTCATTTTGTTGAGTTAGGTAAAATGAAAGTTTCAATTGTGTGAGGTTTAGCTCCTAATGAATATAAGAGCACATGTTGTGTTCTTGGAAATGCCATGGAAGTGGTTTGCCATTGTCTTTTTTTAAAAACATGTTTTTTTCCCCAACATTAACATATAACTCTGGGAAGTGCTGGAAGTCTCTCACCAAAGTAGTAAGTCCAAAAGCCTTGCTTGGCTTTTCAAGATTAACCAGAGTTGGTTAAGTGTTGTCACCTGATATAGAGAAGAGTTAGCTCTGTGACTAATATGATAACCACCTAGCTTTGGTATGAAACACTGTGTCCCTAAGGCATCTCTTTTCCCCCAAATATTTCATCTTTTCTCAAGCAAACTCTTTTTTGTAACTGCAGATCTGGGATTGATTCCATAAAGTAATTTAAAAATGTTTTCATGTGCAAAGACTGTACAATTGCACAACTAAAATGTATATATTTCAGGATAAGTATGAGATTAGGTAAGTTTGGAAATTCTGACGTGAGACTTTAGCTCTTATTATACAGTGTTATTGAATCTGTCCCATGTAATGGTCTTTTGCCTTGTAGTGGACTAAAACACATATATTTTAGTGGCTTACAATTGTTTAAGCCCCAAAGTGCCATATGAAAAGTATCTCTATCAGGATAAACATCATTCTTTAATCTCAGAGCTACCAGTTGTGTAATGGTCTCGTGACAAGGATTTTCATAGATGGCAATTCAGAAACTTTATATAGTTTAATGTTTTGTTGAAACCTCTCTTCTCTTTTTTCCATTTTTAAGCTTGTTTCTTGTTCTCAGCCTGCTTGAGAATTTCTTTTGAAATTCTCTTTAGGAGGAGCAGAAACAGAAAACACGTTTCGTTTTGAACATGAAACAAGCATTTTGTGGTATGTGGGGATGACCTTGGGGGACAGGACTAAGCTGCAGCCTAACAGTGGTCATACGGAAGGTATCTCAACCCAGAGAAACAGAAAAGGAGTAGGAAGAGTTTCAAAAACACCCTCCCTGTTTTTCTGGAAAATAAGGGACGGAACAAATACTTTCAAACTTGCAGGATTTGGTTACTGTAATCTTTCAGCGAAGTTTTATGCTTCTTTTCTGGTCTACTTCAAAGAGCTGACAGCATCAGTTTACTAAACCCTTCTGGGAGGACTGCAGTTCAGAAGAACACAGCCTAGAATATTTCGGATATATTGAGTTTTAGAGGAATTTGGAGGATAGGTGGTGCAGTGGTTGGAGTACAGTATTGCAGGCTATTTCTGCTAACTGTCGGCTGCCTGCAGTTTGACAGTTCAAATCCTACCAGGCTTCCACCCTTCTGAGGTGGGTAAAATGAGGACCCAAACTGTTGGGGGCAATATGCTGACTTTGTAAACCGCTTAGAGAAGTCTGTAAAGCATTGTAAAGCGGTGTATAAGTCTAAGTGCTATTTGCTATTGCTATATGAAGCCAAACTGAATGCCACAACCTCCTCCCCCTCATCCTGTCTGCCTAACAGTCTTCCCAGTGCCTCCCTTTCCCAGGCTTCCAATAGGGAAGATTGCTCAGATTGGAAGACTGATTGGTTATGCTATGTTTGAAGTTGAGGCAGCTAAGGAGAAGGGAGGAATGGGAAAATGGGAAGTGAGTTGGTTGGTCTTTTCAGCTCTATGATTCTATGATATTGGTCAATTAAAGGCACAAAAAAGCTCCTTGATATTTTTTTCCCACCAAGACATCTCTGCCCAGAAGTACAAGTTTCATATGAATGTTTTGTGTATGAAATATTTTGCACACCCCTGCCTCTAAGTGTTTCAGCTTACTTTTTTTGTTAAGAAACGTTGGAGGTTCTCCTGATAAATTTGTTCCTTTCTTTGTAGAGACTTCCCTAATTCAGAACCTGCTTTGAGGGTCCATTCTTCCAATCTGAGAATAGATCAATGGGAAGAATATCCTTAACACCGTCTGCTATAGTAGTTAACTGAAGCCCAGGAAGACAGAAAAGTTGTTCACCTTGTAACTAGGCAAGTGCAAAACCTCTGCACTCATGGGAATTTCACCAATACATGCTTCTGAAAAAAGAATTTTAAAGATAATTCTCTTTTATCAAATTGCACGAGAACTGATAGGGAAAATGATTCAGACTCATCAGTTTTTTGTGGATTTAGAGATATTCCCATCAGACAAATTTAGGAAAATGGTAAAGGCCAACAGCTCACATGAGAAAAATGTTACAGCTAAGATTCCACTGGAGAAATGCAACCTATTAGATAAAATATCAGTTTACTAATCAGGCTAGTGGGTGACAGTTCATATTTATATTAATGACCCAATTCAATCATAAATCTTGGATTGTTTGCATCTATGAAAATTGTACAGGGAAGTAAGTTTGATTGTATGCTGATATATTTTGGTATTTTAGATTAATGCCACAGAAAAAAACAGAGAAGCAATTCATATGATGCAGTAATTATTTGTAATGTTCTCTTTTTCTCATGTCATTCAGAGACCACATATTAATCAGCTTGTTATTGAATTATTATAGATTTAATTCATTAAATCATAAAACATATGATTGAACAATATATTACACATGATATAAACATTATAAATATATTAAACTATCTGTTTAAAATATTAAACAGATAGGAGATCACCAGGAATTTTCTATCTTTAAGTAAAATTGATCAAAATGGGTTTTTTTCTGCTGGATTTAGCTGAATTAAAAACCCTTTCTTTACACTATATTTTGTACCCAATATGTGCTTTTGCAATGAATATCTACTTTTTGATCATACTTTAATACTGTTGTCAAATATTTGGCAATGCCTTATCAAAGCTCTTGAGCTCATTCTATTTTGCATATTCTGGATAAAAGTTTCTACTATGCATAATACATTTGGGGGAAAATACAAAAGAAATTATGACTTTGAAGATATTTCCTCTCAATTTAAAATCACATACCTATCATATCATGTGCATCATCTTATTTCTATTGCTTCTTTCATCCATACAACACCTATACACAAATTAGGAATTGATCAAAGCAAAAACATAAAAATAAAAAATACATAAAACAAAACATTGGTCCTTCACCAAAGTTCCATTTATTATCAGTTATTTACTGCAAATATTAACTGAAATATTAGATAAGTCTACATAATGAATTGTATTTCTGATTTGTCACACAGTATTTTTTATTTATTATTTCATAGGCCACTGCTGAAGCCAACCCTACTGTCTCCTTAATTTCCTTTTTCCTGATCAGAAGCATTAGATTGGTTTGCCATTATTCTAGGATACTAGATCAAGAATTTAAAGAGCAAAATTCACCTATGGCCACAAGGGAATTGAGAATTCCTTGTCATGCAAGGAAACCACCAGAGGGAATTTGTGAAATGACAGGTTTGATTGAACTGTGCAATTTGAGTCCCATATGATTAAACTTCATTGGGCGCATGGGAATATTGTATAATGTCACTTGGTGCTCCATATCAGGAAAAAAAATTGATGTGTCAGGTAACCCCAAAATATTTAACACAAGGCTGTAACATATTTCAAACATCTTAATGAGGAATGGGGCTGTCACATCAGATTCTCATACCTATGAATGGTTATTATAATGTCCATACAATGCTAAAGTCGGGGTTTAGGGAGCACTGGATACAATCCCTTATGCTGCCATAACATGGAATATTACCACCCATTCTCTTTCACACAGACATACAAACTTGCATGGGAACTTGGGTCACAAAGAACCCAGAAACTAGGATACTTTTTTCAGATGTACAGCTCTGTCTTTATACTGTAGTGTAGCCCAATTTACCAAGATGAATCTCCACTGGTAGATTGAGATTTATTACTTATAACATGGAAAAATAATATAAAGGCAAAAATCCACAGAGAGACCATAACAACAGAAAATGTTTACATGATTACTTATGACTTTCATAGGTGTACTTAGAAAAGGGGGGAGGGACTGCAACTCAATGTTGAAATAATAGAAAATACTTGTAGCTCGGGTTTTAGATTTTGGCAATGGTTTGCTCTCCAAGCTTGCCATTTAGCTTCCAAGTCGTAACATCATCAGCAGATCTTCAGTAGAAGTGTCTTCTTCTACTCCTCTTTAGCTTATATATGTCTTGTGTGCCGGTGTGGTCAATTGGTCACATCAGGTTTAACGTGTCAAAAGACCCCAGTTCCATCTTCAGCATTTGCAAAAGTTTTCAAGCGATTGCTACAAAATAAGAATTATTTGAGGGCTCTTTCAATAAATAGACAGCTAGATAAATCAATTACTATTTGAGTCTCATCTCACATGGTAAGATGCCTTCAAAATGACGTATTGCCAGTTTCCCCAACATATTGCCTATTTTCACTTCCAGATAGACGGACTACAGTTTCTATCATCTCAAACCGGGGACACGCTGACATATTGACTAACGTGGTTATTTTTTTACTGTCTCAGAATCTTAGTTACTCCTTTATTAATAACCAACTAAAATATATATGACAAGGTCTTTGAAAGGCAGACTTTTGATGCTGCATTCCTGATATACTCCATTAGAATTTTTCCTGCAGAAAATGAGGAAGATATATATTAGTCGATGACTGGGGATGGATTTTCTAATAGTTGTGCCCAGGAAAAATTTGATCTTTTCTTTTGTACAGAGATGTTTCACATTAAAAATATAATGTTTTCTTTTCTGCAGCTGCTGCTGGTATACACTATTAACAATGCTAATGAAGACCATAAATGCTATAAGCAACTGACACAGCATTGCAAATGACGTGTTGGTTTTAATGCAGACTG
>JANHFJ010005083.1:225707-242713 GCA_032468195.1 Cerberus rynchops
CTCTCTCTCTCCCTCTCTCTCTCTCTCTCTCTCTCTCTCTCTCTCTCTCTATCTATCTATCTATCTATCTATCTATCATAAAAGGGGGGAAACCCATCATATACCAGCTGCTCACTAAATTCATCAGTATGTTAATCGTTGACAAAAAGGGCGGAGCTACAAGTAGGACTTGACTTACAACCACAGTGGGGATTAGAATTTCCATGCTAAGTAAGATGGTTATTAAGCGAGACCTGCCCAGTTTTACAACTTCCCTCCCTCCCTCCCTCCCTCTCTCCAAAATCGGGCAAAACATTAACAACTGTCTCACTTAGCAACAGAAATATCGGGCTCCATTGTGGTCGTACGTCAAGAAATACCTGTACTTGTCTGGACACCACATGTTACACCAATGTAGGTTAGATTTAGATTTAACTTTAGTTTTTGTTTTTTTTTTTTCAAGAGGCAACTGGACTTTCTGTTTTGTTTTGTTTTTAAATATATTTCCCTTTTAATCCCAGAAGCTTCTTCAGCTCGGATCTTCGGGGAATGGAAGGATTAATATGTGTTTTCTGCAGAAAGCACAGTGTCACAACACAAATCTTTTCAAACAGTTCCAAGAAGGCTCCACACTCATTTGCACCACTCAGGTGACTCTGAGGACACAGATAAATCTTAAAATGGCCTCAATGATTCTCTGAAAAGGAGGCAAATGACCAGTTGTCTGCAAGGAGTATCAATCCTTCCCTTCCCCATCATCCAGCCAGAGCTGAAGAAGCTTCTTGGACGAGGAGCGAAATGTCTTCAAAAAAACCCCAGAAAGTCCAGTTGCCTCTTGAAAACGCATCTTTTGGACAACCTGGATGACCGAGAATCTCCATAGACATTTAACTTTAGATATTTCGATGTAAAGACATTTTTGTTCCAACAGGCCGGTCTGGCCTAGCATTAATTATTTAGGGTTTTTAAATTAATCGGTTTTAATTTTATAATTTTTAAATTTGACAGAATCAACCATATCCCAATTTAATTCTTTTAATTTTGTTTTTAATTGATATTTATTGCATTGTTTCTGTTTTAGTTGGTTGTACACCACCCTGAGTCCCTACTTGAGAGAGAGGGGCGGTATATAAATTTAATAAATAATAATAATGGGAGGAAATTGCTTTTAAATTATAAATTAATACGCCATCAGGGAGAGGAGAGGTTTTGCTCCTTTATTTCTGCTCTGCTGTAGCAATGTGAAAGAACACCCAATAGGACTCTGCTATTCAGACTGGCTGTTCTAGATCAATAAGAAGTGTCATCTTTATGATTAATTAAAAAAATAATTAAGAGTGTATGATCTAGCTCAGCAGCCCCAACTTTTTGGGTGCCAAGGACTGGTTCTATGGAGAGAGGTTTTTCCACGGACTGGTGTATGTGTGTGTGTGATTTCATGTGCTGCCTGTATCCTGCATGTGGGCAGATGGGGTTTCACTGCCTGCATCCTGTGCATGGGGAGATGGGGCCCTTTTTGAGGAGGTCCTACTAGATATACTTCCCTAATAGGGTGGGACTTGTAACATACCTTGCTTTCCTGTTCTGGTAGGCTGGATATTTGTAACTGGAGAGAGATGGTCCTTCAAATAACTTGCTGGTTGGGTCTATAGGCCATCTATCATCCATTTTTTGATCTCCCATATCTTAAAGAAAACCAACACATGAAAATAAATGAAGTAATAAAATGGACAACTCAAATACCTAACCCTACCATTCCATACCTTCAGGAGGTTGACCAATAGTCAGTTTTTCTCTCAGTAGTTGATCCCATCCTTAAATGGGAGAAGAAAGGATGGCAGGAACAAACCTGAGGCTACCTTTTTTATATTATAGAGAGTAACAATACTGACCAACCTTATTTCAGCAGCTGGAAAAAGTGAGGTCTGTTGGACAGCAGTTTTTACAGCAACATACTTCCTATCTTAAGAACAGAAGGAAGCACATTAATGTTGCTGGAAAGAAGAGCCCATAGCATCGATGCTAACTGTGAGTTAACTATTACTCATCTGTTAGATAAAACTACAAAAATAAATAAACCAATTAGTTAAATTAGGAGCCCTACTCTTTTTCAGTGGTTTAAAGAAGGTAAGATCCAATAATCCATCACATCTGGCTACTATACTCTTCTTTTCATTGAAGAGCAATTTAGAAACTGGAATGAGGCTAGCAAAGAGAAGTTAGATATGTCTGCCCATTTTAAAATACTTATTTATTTGTTTGTTCAACTTGTATGGATACCCAAATCATAAAACAATTTTGGGCAACTTACAAGCAAATTTTAAAATGATCAGAAAAACAATACATTTTGAAACCAACAGATTGATAACCAAAGACACCAATCAATATTCTGTAAAACCCATAGAGGTAGACACACAGCGCTTTGGCCCAATGCCCCACAGGAAAAGTCAACTCTTCAGTGTTTTATGACAGGCCAGTGGGATCAGGGCTATTTGACTACGGCCCTGGACAAGCTGTCCCATAGTGCAGATGCCATGCAAAGAAGCCACACTTCTCATTTGATGACATTGTCTGATGTTGCAGGTTAATTCTGTACACTCACTCCACTTTGTCTGGTGTGATGAGCAGAACTAATGGGAGGCAGGTGATCCTGTAAGTAGCCTGGTCCTATCTAAGAAAGACTTTGTAAGAAATAACCATTTTTGAATTATGCCCAGGAGCCTACTGGAAATCCTGCCACTGCATTTTGAACCCTTCGCAGGTTCCAAGTGGTCTTCAAGGGCATCCCAATCTATACACATTTCAGCAATCTGAGGGGCAAGTAATTAAGGCATGAGTGAATGTGATGCAAGGGCTTCCATTCCAGGAATGGGCAAATTGGCACACAACAAGGAATATATGCAAAAGGTCTTTCATGTGCTTTTCCGGAAGAACCTAAGTAGCATCATTCTTGCCAAACTGAGAACCTGTTCTATCTAGGAAAATTGGCACTCTATCCAGAACTAAAAATGGACACTGCTCCACATTTGGTGAGATGGACATAGTATAATCACATGGTATTATTAGGGTTAAACAAGAAGCCTGTTCTTTCCCATCCAGACTCCTACAACCTTCAGATATTGAGAAAGAACCTTGATGACATCTTTTGCTATCAGGGGTAGGGATCCATAAATGAGTATTCTTAGTGTACTAATGATACCTCATCCTATGTCAGCAGATGGCCTCATCCAGCAGTTTCATGCAGATGTTAAGTAGGACCAGGGGGAGTATACAATCCTCAGGAATCACCCAGAGTAGCAATCCAGGGCTTGGTCTCCTCTCCCCATCAAAACCAATTGGAACTAAGATCAGAAGAAAAAAGGAGAATCACTGTAACTCCATGCAATCCCACCTCACTCCCCTGCATCCTGCATCCTAAATTGGTGCAGAAGGATATCATGATCGATAATGTTGAAAATCGCTGATAAATTAAAAAAAAAGGGCCAGGAACACCATACCACTACCATCCCAAATCCTACAGAGGTCATTCGCAAGTGCAATCAATCCCATCTATGACCACGGCTGTTTTCTGATTAGCCCATATTCTCCAGAACCTTCTAAAGCTGCAGCCTAACTATCTTATCCACAACATTCCATAAAAAGAGAACTAGATCAAATAGATCAACATTGCTGAGGTGGGTGATGGTTTTCTGAGGAGTGGCTGAACCACTCTGTCTTTATGCAAACCATGTGCCACTTCTTAGGCAGCCCTGACCAGGCAGAAAGATCTGGTGGCCAAGCCTGTAGTCTCTGTCTACTTCCTTGGAATCAATAGATTCAAACTGTTCCCAAACAATATAGGGACTATGCTCCAGTCAACTTTGTAGTTGGAGTCCTTTTCAGAGCACATCTGAGCTACTTTATCAGCTGTCTAGAATGTCCCTCACAGTGGCTCTGCAGACGGCCCTTTGGCCACCCTCCCCAGAAGAGCCCAGATCCTCCTTAACAGGTCCACTAGCCAGCTTTCTATGAACAAGGGCAGAAAAATAATTACGTATGTTTTGATACTCAACATGGCTTCTCCCAAATGAGAATGTTCATTGCCTTCTGTGCATGAATGGATTTGGTCCTGAATGAATTGGTGAGAGAAATAGTTACAACAGGTCATAATCTTAAGGACTATTTCATGCTTCCAACCAAGAAATTTACTTGCATTCAACCTTATGGGGATAGATTGAAACAAGATATAATTTAACTGCCAGATATTTTGATAACACAAGAAACTAATTCTGGAAAAAGGCGATTTCCAGCCCATACTAAAAGCTTGGATTAAATTTATCAACTCTAATGACCTCTGAGTTGTGTGAATATGGCTATCAGTTTCTAGAACCTAATTATAACGTCTAGGTATATTATTTTTTACTAATAGCAAGGAATCTCTCTATTGACTGTCATTTGAAGGAAAGTCTTAATGGATTACTTTTGGCTCATTTTTAATATTTAAATATGGATATTAACTAAGACTATATTGTATACTATCTTATTTTTTGATTGAATTTCTGCTGCTGCAGAAATTAAGTTTTTAAAAAGATCTTGTCTAATATAAACTGTCTGCAAATCTCTTAGCACCATGTTTGTGCCCTGTGAATAATGATGAAATTAATCAGAACTGACTAGGCAGCTGATCACCTTTGATTACATTTCTGTATTAGCAGAGGTTTTTTTTTCCAATATAAAGACAAAACAGAAGGAATTGAAGCTAAATTTAATAAAAGTAAAATATATAAAGAAACAAATGTTAAAATAAACAGGGTACTCCTATACTTGCTAAGTAATTAGGTTTATTGTGGTTTTCTTCACTTTTGTAGATGTCCCAGATATTATGGGATGGAACCAAAAATAAAGTTTAAAGAAATCCCAATTGAAGATTTTAGCTAATAGTTGACCTTTCCGCTGCCATTGATATAATAAATTTCTTCCAAAGCTACAATACAATTCTAGACTTCCTAACAACAAATCCAGCATTAGCCTACTTATCTCACAGAGAATGTGAATAGATAATGCTTGAAGTTTTTTTTAAATAATTGCTTAAGTGATAAACCTTTTAATTCAGTATCATTTTGTTTTTACAGGAAATGTGACACTCTCTTTTGTCTGCCATGTAGCTATAATTTAGAAGAGCTTGTTTTTGTATTATTACTCTGATTGTGATTTTGTTCCACATCGGTGACTTTAAAAATAATTCTGCAATATAATATTGATACCATCATATTACTTTTGCTTGTTTTTTCATTTGCAAAAGAAAAGAAAAATCCATCACAAAGAAGTGATGGAAGAAAATACATTCCTTTCTATCAATAAAACAGTATATTCTAAATATGAAAAAATAAAAATCCAAATTATCTTGTGTCTCGTAAATAATACATCTGGCAAGGAGTTTGAAGAAGTTTGACCCTTTTCTTCCAAAATAAATAGATTAAAGTAACCCTCTTCCACCACTCATAATCTTTTTTTTCTCAGCCATATGGATGGAGACTTTTACGTCTAATGCCCAATTGAAAACTGACTACAAGGTCAAATGGACCATCTGCTGAGTGTCAAATGGGAATTTTCTTATTTATTCATGATTGTCCTCAGATCTTTTTAGAAAAAAAAAGCAAGATTAGGGAAGCCCTACTTTTCAACCTATGCTTATGAATTTTAACGATGTTTTAATCAAAACTATGTTCACTCTATCAATGATAAACATATCACTGGTTCATTTGATGAATACTTTCACTTCTGATACTTGGAATATTTTCTGCAACAGCTACATTTTGACAATCTCTGTTTAAGATTTTTAATGGTAATTTGAGTATTAGTGCTTTTAGAATTCCAGATAATATTCAATGCCTCTTTTCTTGTGAAAAAAATGCTTGTGATGGTAAATGTTGTTGGTTGAGGATGGAAATGTTAGTATTAAATTATTAACATGACTCAAATATATTTTTGCAAAGTTCTTCGTATATTAAAATAGCTATACTGTGATTCAAATTTATATCCATTCTCAGATACAAATGTGGACATAGATTGTCCACTCATTTCAGAGAACTAATGTGGAAAAGCTTTAAAGGAATCCTAGCTATATATTGAGGCACTCAGAAGGCCTCAAAAACCACTGCCCAAATCTCTCCTTTATTTTTTTTTCTTTTTCTTTAGATTTTCCCACTTGCTCATTTCATTGAAAAGGACAACATGAGAGAAAGCAGTTACTTTATCCTTGTAGACAGAGGGGAAAGAAAGAAATATATATATATATAGTTACATACCTTAGGGTCCATTAGACCAGCTGCAGATAATTCATTGATTCCCCCCCCCTTTCTGGAAGAAACGTGGTGTTATATCACTACTATTTCAGTATACTTGTAGAAGTCATTGTCACTATTTTCCTACCAATATCATAGGTAATATTGTATGCTTTGGGGGGGACTATCTGATAATGTTTGCTAAGATACACCATCACCTGGAGGAGTCTTGAAGGACTCCAGAATAATTGCCAAACCAAAGTGAAATAAGGATTCATCTCTACTTTTTCTTCTTGATTTGTCTCACAGCTTTAAAAATTTTAATGGATATTAATGAGTAATGATTATAAAAATCCTAAGAACATTACTTTCCTGCATCCTCAATTCCATTGCATCCCTGGTCTCTCGCAGATTCAGCTCCTGAGGTTTGTTTTTTGCAGCTTCTCTAGGATAGGTTAGAATTAATAAGTGGGGGACAGCTATGTGTGTTAAGCATGCTTAATATCTCTTTGATGATCTGCAAAGCCTTCTGCATTGCACAAATATTCATCAGTATACAACCAGCGCTATAGACAACTAATTTAGCTAATTAAAGTATCTAAGCTAAAATTGTATTACAGGCAATCCTCAACTTATGACCACAATTCAGCCCAAAATTTCTATTGATGAGTGAGACAGCTGTTAAGTGAGTTTTGCCCCCATTTTATGACCTGTCGTGCCATGGTTGTTGTGTGAATCATTGCATGTGCTAAGTTAGTAACACGCTTTTTACTATTGACTTTGACTTTGCTTGTCAGAAGGTCACAAAAGGGGATCAGGTGACCCTGGGGACACTGCAACCGTCATAAATATGAGTCAGTTGCCAAGCATCTGAATTTTGACCACGTGACTATGGGGATGCTACTGCAATGCTCGAAAGTCTGAAAAACAATCATAAATCACTTTTCTTTCAGTGCCGTTGTAACTTTGAATGCTGTTGTAAGTTGAGGACTACCTTCATTCTGTGTAGCTTCTTTATGCATATCATAGCATGATTTCTCGGTATTCCAAGTTGCTATGTCAGGCCTTCTTTATGGATAATCAGCCATTATGGCTTCTCAAGTTATACAGGCAGTTCTCGACTTATGACCACAATTGGCACCAGAATTCCAATTGCTCAGCATGTTAGCTAGTTGTTAAATGTGGTGTGTCCTATTTATGATCTCTTTTTGCCACATCTCAGCAAATCCTTGAAACTGTTAAGCTGTTAAGTAAATCATTCAGTCATTAAGCAAATCTGACTTTTCCCATTGACTTTCCTTCTCAGATGTTAGCTGGGAAAGTCACCAATTGCGATGACAGGTTTGCTAGAACTGGTAGTAAATTTTGTAAGCAGTTCGGAGAACCGGTTGTTAGAAGAAATCTCCTTTGTTTTTTTTCCACTTTACAGAGTTAATCCTGTAAGGAAGGCAGGAAAAAAACATTCTGGTGGTGTTTCTAGCCTAATCTTTATTACCCTGCTTACAGAAACTGCCCACTCAGTCACATGACCTCCCAGCCACACCCACCAAGCCACGCCTACAGAACCAGTAGTAAAAAAAATTGAATTCCACCACTGCTCAGGATGCTGCAACCATCATAAATACATGTTGGTTGCCCAGCTCCCAAATTTTGACCATGTGATCATAGGAATGCTACAACAACCCTAGATGTGAGGACAGTCCTAAGTCATTTTTTTCAGTGTAATTATAACTTCAGTTGCTAAACAAATAGTTATTAAGTTGATAACTAACTGCATTTATAGTTATTTAGAACCGGTATCTCCAACCTTGGCAACTTGAGGACTTCTGAACTTCAACTCTCAGAATTTCCCAGCCAGCTTTGCTGGCTGGGGAATTCTAGGAATTGAAATCCACATCTCTTCAAGTTGCCAAGGTTGGGGACCCCTGATTTAGAGTATATTTAACTGATCCAGAAACATATTTAATGGTATACCCGGATATGATTAGATTTTCACCATATCTCAGTGGCTTTTTAATTACGTTTCATTCCCAAAACTCCATGAGCCATTTATTGAGTAATTTACACATAAATATAAAGATTCTCTCAACTTGAGTTTGACTCATGCCTATACATTTTCTGGATGACAATAGTTCATCATAGTCTTTTTTCTGGGATTTCTTTTCCTTCCCAGTCTAACTTACTAACCTGTGATTTTCCAGTGACTTACCTATCATCCATCCTCCAAGCACTAACCAGCAGTAACTCTACTTAGGTTTTTCAAAATCAGCCAAGGAAGGTTAGTTGCCCGCTGTGACTCAGCATGCAGTTGGTGTTTCAACAAGACTGTGCACATCAGTCACATATGCTGCCTCACCAGGCTGCTCTTGCTGAGCACACAAATATCCCAAAGCATCTATTTTTTTTCAGATTCTGGATTAAGTATGTTAGGTAGATATTTTAGAGGTACTATTAAGTCAGCTACTTGGGACAGGAGCTCTTCACGGACTTGTTTAATTTGAAAAATTAACAACAAGACTCTTATAGTGTCATTGTCCAAAATCCTAAAATGAATATACTGTATAGGTAGCCCTTGACTTAGAACTATTCTCTTAGTGGCTGTTCAAGGTTAAAATGGCACTGAAAAAGGTGACTTTTTCAAACTTACTACTGTTGCAACCTCCTTGTGGTCATGTGATCAAAATTTGGCCGCTTGGCAACTGACTCATATCTGTGATGGTCGCAGTGTCCTCCTGGTCATGTGATCTGTTTTTGCAACTTTCTGACAAGCGAAATCAATGGGGGAGCCAGGTTCACTTAACATCCATGTTACAGCTGCAGTGATTCACTTAACAACTGTGGCAAGCAAGTTGGTCAAAATGGGGCAAAACTCACTTAACAACTGTCTCGCTTAGCAACAAAAAATTTGGGCTCAATTGTGATTGTAAGTAGAGGACCACCTGTATTATATTTTCAGGGCTGTGCAAAACATCCAAGTGCAGTGCTTCTCAGCACAAAAGTGTGTTGTACACTCATGTGCAATGACTCACAAAAAAATACAATCACTTTACTATTGAAAATTAAACTTTGTGAAGCATTTTGTTTAAAACCTTTCACAACCTTGCTGTGTAGTTTGGTGGATTACCAAAGTCTTAAAACTTTCAATCTTTTAACAAACATTCTTTTCAGCTTTATTTTTCTCTTTTCTTTCAGATGCAGTTTGAAAATTGGATGCTGCACGTTCTAATTAAATATGAACTTAAAGGAAATGCATCTATTACAGTATTCCAGATTCAAGGAAGCCGGAAGACCAATTAGATAGGAAACCACACAAGACTTATTTTCACCTTGAGGACTTTTTTCCTAATATTGTTCTGCTCAAATGCTTATAAATTCAGTGTTTTACAATATAGACAGAATTATTTTTATTTTAAAATCTGCTCCAGAAACAGGCATTTATTATTATTGGTTTGTCACACACACAGTCAGCAAGATGTTTAGACTAAATTTGGCATTTTTATCCATCTATTATTATTATTATTATTATTATTATTATTATTATTATTATTATTATTTATAATAATTTAATGTACCCAGATGAAAATATGTGGATGTTGTGGGTAAAATATATGGCCCAATCGGATATTATATTAGCATTCCTGCCTGCCATTTAAAGTGATTGCCACTGATGACCAAATAGAAGAAATCTAAAAGATAATACTGTATGTGAATCATCTTAGTTTAAACAACTACAAAGAAATCCTATGTTTTTATATGCATAATACTTTAATCATAGAGAACAAGCCCTTTGAAATTCAGCATCTGATCAGAATGAGCCAAAGCAAGTTTGCTGAAAAAATATATTTAAGATTTAAGCATTCTCACTAGAATGCAACTTTCACTGTTTTATACATGTGTATCCTGTAAATAACACACAGTGACTTCTACCCTGTAAGAGTGTTTATAGTTGCTGCATTAACACTCAGAATGTTTCAGTGAAAAAAAGTTAAGACTGCAATTCTTCATTTACCTAAAGGAAGCGGGCAGGTATGTCTTGAAATTGCGTTTTAAGTTCAGGATTAAACTTCCAATACCTTAATGATATGTGTAAATCTGGACTATGCCTCTTATTCATTAATAATGCACATATTTACTGTTATTCCTGAATCCTTATAATCTTCCCCCTCCCCCAAAGAATAAATACAGTGTAGTAGTTTTCATCTCATCAAGCTCCAGTTTACATCCCCCAAATCATGTCAGATCAGACAAATATGCATGCAATTAAATTCCTCTGTATGCAGTTGCCCTGATCTGTTCCAACTAGTCTTTGAACAAGCAACACTTCCAGGATATATTTTGTTCTTACACAACACATTTTTCACTTCTTTCATAAACCACAGGTACCTATGTGTGCATCTTTACCTGAGACCCACCCAGGTAGAAAGCAACAGGAGATGCAAACTTACATTATTGCTTTTGCTATTGTTAGTTATAACCCACCTTTTCTCCAGGACTTCTGGATTGCTTATATTTTTTTATTTAGTCCCCAGAAAAACTCTTGTCAGGTAGGTTGGGCTGAGAGAAGATCATTGGCCTCAAAATCACCCAGAGAGTCTCCATGCCCAAAGGTGCACTTGAACCTAAGTCTCCCTGGTCTAATACCTTGGCTCTACTTCACTCATGTGCACTTGCATAGGCACTGCATTTATCATCAGTCTTATTAAAAGCAACAGTCTGATTCAACTGTGTGAAAGTAACATTGTATGCAGGCATCCATTTAAATGCCTTAAAATCTTGTGTCTCAATCTCAGGAACTTTAAGATGTGTGAACTTCAATATAGGTGGCTGGGCATTTCTGGGAGTTGAAGTTTCTGAGGTTGAGAAAAGCTGCCATAAATATTGAGTGAATTGGTGTGCTGAGGATTTCAGATGCTGCTATTGGCCTGGTAATGTTGAGCAATAGGTGATGCATTGAATGGATTGCAGAATTGAAAACTGGCTAGTATACATTTATGTTTGCAGACATTTTAGTATGCTATATATATGCTTCATTCAGTTGTCCTATAATTGCCAATTAACAACTCTTTTTTAAACTTTTATATAAATAATTTTAACTATATAGGACAGGGAAATGTAAAAAAAATAAGTGAGGGTGTATATAAATATGCTAATGTTTATATGGAAATATGCATTGTACATATAAGAATGACTCAGTGAATGTATTTTTTTGTTTTCTGCCACTCAGAAGTCTTATACTACATTCACATGTATGTATTTTACATGCACATTCATCTATATCCCATATAGAAAAAGAAAAATGTAGAGTTACGTCCATGAGTCTAAAATTATCATTTTTCAATAAACTTATGACTAGAGCTACAGAGTTTATATCAAATCTCGTCTAATCTCCTTTGGAATTGCTGGTGCTTCACCTCCTTGAATTCCATATCTTTGTCCATATTGACTAAGAATTCTTTGAACTGTATTCTCAGAATTTGTATACATCTGGAGACTGCCAAATTTGGGAAAGCTGATTGCTTGTCAGCTTTGAAGTCCTTCACAAATTAACTAATGAACAAATCCCATGAAATAATCACAATTTAATTCTAAACAAATATGTCTATGATGAAACAAATAGATACTCAACTCTAATTGTACGAACATAACATTGGACTTCAAAGAAACGGCATCATAGCAAAGTAGCCTGCATATATAGTATTTTCTAGTACTAATTGAAGAATTACACTTTCTTCTCACTTGAACTAGTCAGAGGATACAAAACAGGACATTTTCACTGCCTTTTGGTATATTAATCTACACCTGAACCCAGATAGGGGACATTTTGAGGTTCACCCCACCTTTACAAAGATTGGCAAAGATTGCTTCAAACTATTATTCTGAAGTAACAGAAGAAAAACTTTTTTCTTCCAAAGGGTTTCACGCAAACCAATGTTTTTATTTTCCTTTTTCAGAATTGCTTTCCTAATTGTCTCTGCAGTCCATGTTCACCACTATCCCACAGAATATTTTAGCACAGAGATTGGAGTTACCAATGTATCTATGAGTTACCAATTTGGCCTGAACAAAAAAACCATAAATCCATTGGAATTGTCTGAATTGGTTCCAAATGTCACTTTCTCCCTCACCTTCTCATCCTGTTCAGAAAGCTGCCTCCAAACTCATTGATCTTAAATGAATATACTTCTTGTGGGTTTTAATAGAATGTACAAGGAACTGTATTTAGAATAATGGCATTAAAATTATGGCTTAAATTCATTATTCCTTTGATAGTGCAATAACTAAGCAATCAAGCAAAACTATTTTGGTTTAATTCTTACATATGTTTGTCTGCCATATCTTTTGCAATAGTTTCTAATACCTTTTTTTTTTTTTTTGCTCTTGCTTACTATATAAATTTTAAGAGATTGTATGTAGCATAACTCAGTTTTACAGCAACTTGGAACTGTCAGGTTGCTTTTAAGGGATATAGAGGGCTCTTGCATGTCCAGATATATAGATATAGGTGTACATTTGTTGCTCTGCCTTTTCTATGGTTTAATGGAAACAGCAACACTTTGGAACAGCTATAGGTACACATCAGATCTCTTGGTGCAGATTTTTAAAATATCTCTAATTTGGGTACAATTCTATGCATGTTTCCTCTAAAATAAATCCCACTGCACTTGGTAAGGTTTACTCCTATGTTAATGTGTATAAATTTGTAGCCTTAACTGTTCTGAATATTTCAGATGGTATTGCTTATCATCACAGCATAAAATATCCTGTGCTGTTCTGATATACTTTGCTTCTGATATTAGATGCAACTTATTTGTGCATTGTCTAGAAAAGTCTAGCCCTAAGTGTACTTCACTGATGATGCACAACCAATATTTGGGAAGGCAGAGGAGGAAGCATTACTGACTTCATTGATTGGAACATGCCAAATTTATCTATCCAAATTGTGTGCAATCTTAATGGTGCTGTCTTGTCACTTCAGTAAACAGGAAGGCCTTACATGATCTGAGTCTGTTTGAAGATGAATTTAAGCATAAAAAATTTAATCCATATTAAATTTTCCAACTGTGATAGAGAAATATTAGCTAGAATTCATTTTCAGTCTCAACAGATCTACTGTATAGCTCATGAGCTGAGACTATATCTGAACTTCATTGCAGTTATATCCTTTTAATGACTGATTTAGGAAAATAGTTGGTATAGAAATAGAGAAAATGATTTCACATAAGTACCTTTAATTGTAATATCAGATTTTCAGAAAAGCTTTAACAAATATATCACACTGACACAGATATCATGCATAGCTGGTATTTATTAGTTCCAGAAAGAGCATATTTCTGGGTCATGTTTACATCAGGTGTAAATGTAAAATCCATAGGAATTGCTGCTTAATTTGTCAGTGACTGTGTATTATGTATTTCAGGCTTATGCCTGTTGTTCAAGCTGTTGAAGGACTATAGCTGTTATTTAGAAATATTCAGCTTATTAAATACCTTTGTATTTCCCTGAGTGCCTTACACAGCTTGTTAACATTACATACTTGTTGTGTAGAAAATGTTATCTGAAAGTTATTTTTGGTGGACAGGTGCCAAATCATCATGCATCAGTAAAATCATTATGAAACTTACAGTGTAAAATGTGTTTCTCAACAGTAATGAGTTTAGTTTAGACTCAGGAAATCATACTGTGAATATATATACTATAGCTACGTATTAATTGTACAGTGGATAACATTTACTGTAAATATTTGTATAAAGTAAATGCATCTAGAATAACTTTTTCTCCAAAGGTAAATATGCCATGTTCTATTTGTGTTATTTTTAAGGTAATCTCACAATAATCATATCCTCAATACAAGTTACCTGTTAAAAAGGTATTGATAAGCCTGAAGTAGGCTTGTATGTATAAAGTTTTACACATATTTTTGTATTGTGATTCATATGCTATATAACAGTCTTTCTATTAATTTGTAAAGTACATAAATTATTGTAAATTTTTAATTAAAAAATCTTTTAAAACCTATACTACTTTAGTATACTTTTCTCTACACAGAATTGGGGGGGGGAGTCTAAAATAACACTATCACATGCTGAGTGGCAATACTTTTTTTTTTAATTTTACACATGGGAACAAGCTGGATATTTTTGCACATATCAAAAAGCTTCAGGTACATTCAAATTAAGCTTCTACCATCAGAATCAATGGTTTGTTTGTTACTGCTTGTGCCTCTGCCTTTTGCACCAGCTGAAGTATCTTCAATGACAGCACAGTACATTGCAACAGTCCAATTGAAAGGTGACCAGGGCTGAAGTCACCATGAGTAGGTCCCCTTTATCAAGGAATTGGCACAACTGGTATACAATACAGAGTTGTGCAAAGATCCTTCTGGCCATGACTACTACCCACTCATACAGCATAAGTCCAGGAGGATTGCACACAGTGGTGTCATCCTAGAATCAGAGACCTCCAAAACCTATACATACATTCATCCTAGGGTTGAATACTAGCTATACATTCATCCTAGGGTTCTGTTGAAGCTTGTTGTTTCCCATCCAGACCCTCACAACCTCCAGTCACCAAGAGAGGATGTCCACAGCATCACTTAATTCTCCAGGTGATACCTCACCCCATGGTGACAGGTGAGCTCACCCAGCAGTCTCATGTAGATATTAAATAGGACAGGGAAGAGCATTGCCCTTACAGCACTGAATTACAAAAATGTTGAAAGTATAATTAATAATTTCTGTTTTACTAGGTTTTTTCCTGTAGAAAAATTGGATAAAAATTAAGGGAAGACAGAACAGAAACAAGAATACTTAGCAAAGAAGCCTACATTTATTAATAGGGGCATTTATTTCAAATTTGGAGATTTTAGAACAATAAAATTGAGATTTATCAAAGTTTACAGACTTAAGAATATGCAATGTTTAGTAAGCCAATATAGGTCAGAACGTTTTGACAAAAGAATATTTCATTTTTATTACACATCCTTGGCTAAAAAATGTTTAGTACAAAAGCAAATCAAATCAAATTTCATCGCTGTTTAACAGTTAATCCAGTAATAATAGTTTAATACCTGTCATTACATTTTAGTAACAGTTTCTTTTCTCTGAGATCATCCCAGATCCAGCAACAGCAAAGTGGAGTTGAATCATCCCCACCCAAGAGGAAAAGCAGCATAACTGACAGCAATGGAAATTCTCCCCTAGGTGGGCTTCCGCAGAGATGTCCTTCTAATGAACTTCTCTGACGCGTCTGTTTCAGCACCATATATCTTGGACAGCTCCCTGCCAACCCCGGCTCCAGCTAGAGCTGTTGGCTTT
Organism: Cerberus rynchops; assembly: GCA_032468195.1. Lineage (NCBI taxonomy): Eukaryota > Metazoa > Chordata > Lepidosauria > Squamata > Homalopsidae > Cerberus > Cerberus rynchops. Next base: position 241,267 of record JANHFJ010005083.1, read on the forward strand.
ATGTTGCCAGGCTTAACGAATCGCCCAATTGATTCGTTAGGAAAAGTCAAGCCGAATCCTTGTTTTTCTGTGACACCCCCTCCCCCGTCCCTAAATCTCCAGCTTCAGCTCATTTCCCGGCACCAGTAGCCTCAAGAGGGTGGCCTGCTTCCCAAGCAGCCATGGCAGAGCGGAGAGAGGAGCAGCCGGAGAAGAAAGAGGAAGAACTTCCCGATTACTTCGCGGCGCTGGGCGCCGGGAGCCCTAAGCCCAGGCAGAAATACGGAGGCATGTTTTGCAACGTAGAGGGCGCTTTTGAAAACAAAACCTTGAACTTTTCTTCTTTCGGTTGTGAGAAAAGAAAAGAGAGCGGGAAGCTTGGTCGTGAAGACCCCAGCCAGCAGCCTAGCGGATCGGAAGAACAGATTGAAACCAGCCACGGGAGTCAAAATACCGCGCTCCCCACAACTTCAGTGCCAGAGCCGGGTCTGCCTTCACCTGAGATTACGGAACAGCTGTCTACCGGTGGCTATCAGGTAAGAGAGAAAAGAAGACGCGGGGGACAGCCATGCCGGGAAGAAGGAAAGTTTTTAGATTTCCCATTAACTTTATATGCCACTCCCCATCCCCCCTCGACTTGGCCACCTCTTTTTCAGGGATTTATTTAATGGCAGAACATTAGAAACATATCCGTAAAAGTCCCATCGTTTAAACCGAGGTTGCATTTTGCATCCAGGTATGCGTTTGTCCGCGAAGTAGGCACCGCCACGGGCCACAGGGAAGGCAGGTCTTTCCCCCTATTGAACAGCCACAATATGTCAGCCCCACTTCTTAAATCAGAGGGCGGTTTTAAATTAAAGCCGTATCTTTTCCTTTTACTCGACCATTGCGGGAGGGAGCAACTTAAAAAAATAAGGCAGAGGCGAGGTGGCGATTGAGTCTTGCAGCCACTGTTATCCTTCTTTAAACGGCTGGGGTAGGTTTCATCAGTGTTCAGTGTGCGCCTGGCTTTACTCTCGGCAACCCTCTCTCGCTCCTGCTAGTGGGACTTTGGGGCTTTCACAATACAGTCACGCAAAAAGAGCAGAAATAAGAATCGTCACGCGTTAGTTTTGCAAGGCAAATGCGTAGGAGAGGAGCGTATTTTGACTTCTTAACCTTTCTGGAGCAGAATTTGCATCTACATCACCGGGTCTGCTCTCGTCCCCTCCCCCATTTCTCTCCGCTCAGACGTCCAATCGCTGCGGTTTCTGTGTTTAAAACGCAATGGGCGCTGGCGGCTGATTGGTTGATATTAACGGCTGCTCTGAGATGGATGGGGAATAGTAAATCGTATTTAAATCTACTAGAGGGATTTATTTCTAGAGGGTAAGGATGACTGCAGTCTAAAGTGGCGTTTATAAAGTTACGGGTTGAATCGTCGCATTTATTCCCACTAAAGTTGATGTGAGGGGTCCTTGGTGCTTCC
>JANHFJ010005083.1:253087-267979 GCA_032468195.1 Cerberus rynchops
TTTATGATTGTTTGCCATGCCCTGTGGTCACATGACCACTGTCTGTGACCATTTGGCTGATTTCCAACCAAAAAAAAAGCTCATTGGAGAAACTGGCTTCTTGACTAGGTGATTCATTTAATAACTGCTGTAACAATTGTTGTAAAATCAGGTCTGTCTCTACTTATGACTACAATGACTTTTGCTGGAAATTCCAGTCCCATTTAATGGTCATAGGTTTATACCTGTAAATACTGATACGGAATGAATTCAGTTGTTGATCTTACCATTAAATCTGAACCATACAGCAATCTAATACATCATATTCTCATTTATAGAGGCCAAAGTCTTTTCCAAAATAGGTAAGAAACACAGGTCCTGGGTCCATCCCTTACAATCAGAAGAGTAACTTTCCTGTTACGTACAGGAATGCCAGCAGATATTATGGCACTTACTGTACATAGAATGGCACTTTAGAAGAAAACTAGGATTCATAACAGTTTCTGACAGTTTTTGACTTTCCTCTTTTATATACTCTTTGTTCCCATTCCCTTCTCCTTCTAAGCCTGACCACTCCTATGTGCACGTGGTGGCAGACAAAGCGTAGACATTTCACTGGAATTCCCTTAACAGCTTTATGGCAGCTGATAGAGTGGTTCAGATCTAAAGTTATAGCAGGAATTCTCATTGTCATCAATAATAGGGAGAAGACAATGGCCTTAAGGTATTGCTGACATACTTCTGTGCCAAGCCTTGATCTTGGTTCTTTGCTGATTGACTACAAGTATTTGCACAGTCTTTGCTTATAGCAACTATTCTCTGGAAACTCATTTTGCCCCATCTTCTGATTGATTGTCATTCCTGCATTTTTATATGTGCCTTGAATCTGTCTTCATATCATTTCAAAATTAGCCTGAAGCTGACTCCCTCTGCTGTACTTTTTCTTCTGAAGACCCCATCCTTGCATTATAAAAGGGAAAGGAAGGAAATAAAATCCAATCCATATACTTTTTCAGTTTTTACATTATTTACTATTACCCCTCTGCTGTGCTACTTTTGAGGCTAGTTCCCCAAAAACAATCACCCAAGACCTGCAACTTGGCATTCACCCATCTTCTGCCTTTAGACAATGCTATTTTCCTAAGCAAACAAAAGTCAGTATCTTGGCGCCTCAGAGGGCTGAGGAAACACTTAGACCAGGGGTGTCAAACTGGTGACCTGTGGTCTGGATGCGTTACATGCAGGCCACACCCATACCAGCTCCACAAAGGCCCAAAAAAAACATCGCAATATGTCATGTGACATCAACGTGATGTGGGGAGTTTGATACCCGTGACTTAGACCACTGTTTGTCCACCTTGGCAATTTGAAGATGGTGTGGACTTCTGCTCCCAGAATTATGGGATTTGAAGTCCATACATCTTCACGATGCCATGGTTGAGAAACACTGCATTAGATTGAAGACAGAGATTGACTATATATATGATCTTCAAAATTATGGCCAAACCTTACATGCTAATAATAGTCCATCTATTCTTTAAGGCATGACACCATCCCACATGAGTGAGTGTGAAATGAGGCCCATTTTTTTTCTTCTAGGGCTATTTACAGTTTGACAGTGATTTGAATGGTGGTTTCAGGCCTCGCCAAGCACCACATGTCTCTGGTATTCATTAAAGCCACTCCACGGTTTAAGAATCACTGAAGGGATGCCTTAAAGCATCAGTGTTTCTTACCCAGTTTGTGCAGAAACAGGAAAAATGGTAGGCTGTTTTAATGAACGGCAGAAGTGTCACCCTTGTGCAAGGTCCAAACCATTTCTTTTGAATCATTTGTGACATGTTTGCATCCCTCGTCTTCAGCTGCTTCCTGAATTTCAGGGGCACAATATGGGATAAGCTAAAGACAAGGAATTCAAAAGCTGCAGCCATACCCATTTGTTCTAGATGGAGATGACCGATTTTGAACCTTACAGATTCATAATTCATGGGAATGTTCAACTGATATATCTCCCTTAATGGAATCATCATTCTTCACCATAGTATGATTTGGTGCTTAATAGTAGGACAGTTTGCAATTTAAACCACCTACATAGCAGAATCCCAAGAGTGGAGGTTTTTAACTTATATTAGTATCCTTATGGGTTTTCATAAGTTAGATTAATGAAATCAATATTAAACAAAGATGTTAGAAAATCAGAAAGTTACTTATAATTAATCAACTTGGAATATGTGTTGAATTATTATTTAAAAAGGAGCTGTTCAAATAATCTCTTTTCCAAAAGGAAACTAACTAGTAAGGAAGGCAGTGTTTTTCAGCCTTGGAAAGTTTAAGTTGGGTAGATTTTAACTCCCAGAATTCCCCAGCCAGTAAAGTCTCAGATAAACACCGATGTTTCCATTTTCTTTGTACGTCATCATGAAGATCTCTTGTTTGCATATATTGTAAAGCAGAATATAGATTATTTTGTTTTTGTAGAACATGCATGGAGGTATCCTGTGGTAAGATGGGTGTTCAATAAATTTTATAGAGATGGATGGATGGATGGATTCATTCATTCATTCATTCATTCATTCAGACTTCTTACTGGGAGTTATAGCAGTTGTAATCTACTTATCTAGAGAGCATCCAGCCAAGAGATATTTTAAAAAGTGAAGATTTTATAAAGTTTTTCTTTTTACTTGAGATACAATATCTCCACATCATTCTTCCTATATTTATTGATTGATTTAGGAGCAAAAAAGACTCCTGGAACTGGGGATTACAGGTCCAGAAGGTCATGTCCTCAGCCACCCGGAAGAGGTAATATTAACTTGTCTCATAGAAATACTTATTGTTCCACAAAAAGTAGCTTAATTTCCAAATGCCCACCTCCAAAATTGGTTCATTTGCCAATTTCATACATTGTCATGTTTTCAAGAAGGTTACAAAGAAAGAAAAATTCTCTCCCACAAAGTCAAAAGGACTAAAACACTTTACAGTGAAGATACAGATAATATTTAAATGTATTTCAAATTATTATTTAAAAAGGAGCTGTCCAAATAATCTCTTTTCCAAAAGGAAACTAACTAATAAGGAAGGCAGTTTTTTTCAGCTTTGGAATGTTTAAGTTGGATAGATTTTAATGCCCTGAATTCCCCAGCCAATAATGTCTAAGATAAATACAGATGTAGATTTCTCAAAGTATCTTGTTTGCATATATTGTAAAGCAGAATATAAATTATTAACAAAATATAAATTATTTCGTTTTTGTAGAACAGGCATGGAGTTACCATTTGGTAAGATGGGCGTTCAATAGAGATAATAGATAGACAGACAGACTGACTGACTGAGTGAGTGAGTGAGTGAGTGATTGAGACTTCTGATTGGGAGTTATATTAGTTGTAATCTACTTATCTGGAGAGCATCCAGCCAAGAGAGATGTTTTAAAATACCCCATGTGCATTTATGCAACATTATGAAATGTTAGCATTTTACAGAAAAGGAATCTGGCCTAATCTTTTCTTGACACATTAGTTTTCCATGCATTAAGAGGTTTTCAAATGAAATTACATTCTCACATTCATTTTCAAATGAAATTATATTCTTTCTGCACTGGTAAATTTCAGGAAAAACTGATTAATTTTATATTTGTATTCGATTTGAGAAAAGAACTTATTTTTTTGCTGAAAATTTGTATATGCCAAACAAACTCCACATTTCCTTGGCTAGTACTGCATTTTCTCTGATTCCTCACATAATGTAATCCAATATGTGGGGTGTTCTTTGGAGTCATAGGAATTAGTGCACAGTGAATTAAAATCTTCCATGGATAATTCAAAGAATACATTGACATCAGTGAAAAGCACCTGGTTTAGGATCTCAATCCTTTTATTCATACTTTGGATCAAAAAATATGAAGGTTTCAGAATTTGAATGAAACCATACATCTATTGCACTAAAACAGAAACATAATTTAAAAGGGAAAAAATAGTAAAAACGTATTTCATAGATATTTTAATAACTAGTTTACAAGTTGTTTAAAAGGAAGTGTTCCAAATGGCACTTCAAGAAATACAGGAATTCCTCAGCTTACGACCGATCTCTTAGTGACCATTCTAAGTTACAATAGACCTCCCCAGGGCTACTTATGACTTGTTCAAAGTTACAACTGCCTCTTCCCCCTCCCCCCATTATCTGGTTGCATTTTGAGATCTTGGCAACAGGTCCTCATTTATAGCCATTAATAACTTCCCTTAGACAAGTTATTGCAATTTAATTTTTTTTTGCCAGGAATTGATATTTATTTTCAGTTTTCTGCAAAATATACTGATTGTGGACAATAGATTTGCTTAATGACTGCAATGATTCATTTAATGACTGCTGCAAAATAAGCCATAAAATAAGGCATGTAACCCGCTTAACAACCAGATAGCTTTATAATTCTGGGAACAATTATGGTTATAACCTGAGGATTATCTATAATTAAAAAAAACTGATTTAAATTTTTCTGAGTGGCAGTGATCCTAAGTGTGTTCTTTTTAATACTACTTATACCTTGTATATGTAGGTTTGCACTTCCCATTTGTTTAATACTGAGCTTCAACCTGAAATTATTAATGTGTAACTGAATTATTCACAATTTCTAAAATCAAAAATTGTAACACTAACTGTCCTATATTTTTCTGGAACTGCAATTTTCCCATGAATACAAATTAGAATAAAAAGGTTGGGTTCCAGGTCTAGATGAACGAGTCACTTTGAAGAAAGTATCTGATTATTTATGTTTTCCAAGGTTGAAACAGAGGCAGTGTATCGTGCTATTACTATAGCAAAACAAGCCAATTGCCCCTTATATGTCACAAAAGTTATGAGCAAAGGCGCTGCAGATATCATAGCACAAGCCAAGAGGAAAGGTAAGCACCATTTCATATTTCCTTTTTGATGAGGATTTGAACCTTACTTCTATACATCTTTGTGCTGGAAATTGAGAGCCAGTTTGGTCTTCTGGTTAAGAATGCAGGCTGGAAATTAGAAGATTACGAGTTCTAGTCTCATGTTAAAGCATGAAATCTAGCTGGGTGACTTTGGGCCAGTCAATCCTTTATCTCACAATACCAAGAATTTGGTATCCAGACTGTAGGAGTAATAATGTTGTTAGTACTTGCAACAGTATGAATAGTTATATAATATCCATCCATTCTAAGCTAAAGAAGAAATCTATAGTTGCTATCCTATGCCAATACTGTTTAATGCAATTCAGTTATTTCTCATCCTAAATGCTAATTTTGTTATGCATCAGCAAAGAGGAAAATTCGTTCGCTTTAAAACTTGTAGTACAAACCATGATTGATGGAGAAATTGTTTGCTTATTTAATTAGACAAACCCTTGTGGCATCAAAGTTATTCTGGTATTTTTCAACCATTCTTTTTTTTTATTAATGATTGGGGGAGGGGAAGATGAATGTTTCCCAATATGAAGGTTAACTTTGTATATAGTTCTTCAGTTAGGAAAAATGAAGCAAATATATAGGGTGTAGGAAACCTTTTTTAATAGATGAGAAAATTGTAGCTGATCACGAGAGCCGTAGTGGCGCAGTGATGCACTTACTGCAGGCTAACTCTGCCCATTGCCAGGAATTTGATCCTGATCAGCTCAAAGTTGACTCGGCTTTCCATCCTTCCGAGGTTGGTAAAATGAGGACCGGATTGTTGGGGGCAATATGCTGACTCTGTAAACTGCTTAGAGAGGGCAGTAAAGCACTATGAAGCAATATATAAGTCTACATGATATTGCTATTAATGCCTAACTAGATGATAGCATCTAGCTAATCGTAGATGATCTTTCACAGCTATTATTGGAAGTAATTCTGACTTGAAAGAAAGATCACTAGGAATTCCCAGGGCTGAAAATATTCTAAAAGAAAGCAAAGAAGCCATTCTATACTGTTCCCATAAGATTGCCTAAATATATTCATGAGGTCATCAAGCGTTAAGGTCAACATGAAGATCTTTTCCATTTACAAACTCGGTTGGAATCATGCCTGTGACATGGCTGCTCAAAGATCAAGGACTACCTATATGCTCAAAATGGGTTTATCATGACATTGGCATTCTATGGAATTGAACTATAAATTAATAGATGGGGAAAGAGAGGAACAGTGGTTTATAGTGTATAACCAAATAGATATTCAATATATTATTGAATACAGAGAATGATGGAGTTGGAAGAAATATTCTGATCATTCAGTCCAGCTCTCTACTCAGAAAAGGAGTTTAGGTTTTAGTGATGGTTCAAATTTAGAATGACACTGAAAAAAGTGACTTATGACTCTTTTCACACTTAAAACCATTGTAGGATCCCCATGATCACAGGAGGATACTTGGCAACTGATTCATATGTATGACAGTTGCAGCATGCTGGGATCCTGTTTTGCAACCTTCTGACAAGCAAAGTCAATGGGGGAAGCCCAGTTAACTTAATCATGTTACTAACTTAACAACTGCAGTGATTCACTTAACAACTGGTGAGAAATATCAAAATAATGCAAAACTCACTTAACTAACATCTCACTTAGCAACATAAATTTTGGGCTCAATTGTGGGCATAAGTTGAGCACTATCTGTAACGGCTGTTATCTTGAGCCTAACTTTTTTTCTCTTCTGTTGTGTCATATCTGATTCTTGGAAACTCTAGGCAAGTCCCTGCAGGCCCCTTAGAGGGTTTCTCAGAAGCAGTTTGCCACTGCCTCCTTTCTCAGTCTTACTTAGAACTAATTACTTTCCAGATGTTTGAAAACCATGGGTAGTGTCCTATTATGTTAAGAGTTTTTGAATGGAGAAAGAGAAGATACAGACCTCCACATTTATAACAGGTGCAATTTTTCGGGCGGTTAAGCAAAATTGCTAGCAGTGCATTTTGATTCCCTTTTAAAAGTGAAGTTGAAATTCTTTCATGCATGCATCTTTAGCTGTGGCAGGCCTTTTACATGCTAAGAAGTTGAAGGCAAGATACTGTCAAATTGTCACATTGTTTTTAGTCTAATTCCTATTCCAGAAGCCCTAAGGTCCAGAAATGTCAGGTTTTTTTAAAAAAAGAATAACAACACAGGGATACATTCTCCACCTGAAAAGCGCTACATTTTTCTGAATAGATTTGCCCCTGGTGATTTGCTAATTTCGTTATTGTCCATTCGAGAAGTTGTCATTCACTTAGAATTGGACTTGACTATCACAGGATTTTTGTTAGCGTGTGTTCTTCTTCAACAGCACATATTTTCAAGGCTTTAGCCTGAATATATATAGAGAGAGACTCAGCGGGTTTCTCCTGTAAATATGCTTCTTTTTTCCATGAGGAATACAAAGAGGGCAAGAGTTGTGTAAATAATAAAGAACAGGAGCAGTCTCTTCCCATCAAATATCCAGTACTAGTTGAAGACCATCTGATTGGGAGAGACTTCATCCCGTTTGTCCCCAGGAATGATCAACACACAATTATGTCTTTAGGTACCATTGTATATGGAGAGCCCATTACAGCAAGCCTTGGTACTGATGGCTCACATTACTGGAGTAAGAATTGGGCCAAAGCAGCAGCCTTTGTCACATCTCCACCTGTCAGTACAGATCCCACAACCCCTGATTATCTCACTTCACTCTTAGCCTGGTAAGTCATTTTCTCAGTCTGCCAAAAAAAGAGGCAATTTTAATGGGAAGAGCTAACACAGGACTTTCAAACCTTTTCTAAGGTGGAGGAAACATTTGAAATCCAAGTGACGTTGTTCTGTATCACTTATCTAGTTTATTCTACCTTGGCTTGATATTTTTTTCTGGATAGTTGTGAACACTTCCAAAGAACTGAACTTCATCTACTTTTCATTTTACTTAAAGAAATATTTGGGAGGAGTTCATTTGAGGGCCCCAAACATTCTTGGAAGCAAATAAATGAGGTTCAACGCTGGTGCTTATTGGCAGAATATTAACTTCCCACTATTTTTTTTTTAACTAAGAGAAATTATTCTGAAAAATATCAGCTAAGAAAGCTATTGAGCAGTGAAAAGATGTGGATTTTATCACCTTTCAACTGTAAAGTTCAAGTGTACTACCAGAATAAATTATATTGTACTTTTCATAATTAAACAAGAAAACTTGTCTTTCTTTGCTTTCTACCAATGAGACTTCAAATCAAATTTCAGAAGTGCCATCGATGTTGAGTGTCATGGAGCCTCTTGTTTTTGGTTACTTTTTGACATTTGTTTTAATTAGTGGGGATCTTCAAGTGGTGGGCAGTGCTCACTGTGCCTTCACCACAGCACAGAAGGCAGTTGGAAAGGATAACTTCACTCTGATTCCAGAAGGAACAAATGGTATTGAAGAACGAATGTCAGTAATTTGGGAAAAATGTGTGGTAAGTTCAGCGGAAAAAGTTTCTTAAAATAATGACATTTTAGCTGATTATAACTTCCTCATTTGCTTTTGATCGCACAGGGGTTTTCAAACTTTAATATTTCACAACGTAAGGTCGTAGGGCAAATTCAAGGATGCACATTCAATTTACAGATAGTCCTCAACTTACAACTATTTGTTTAGTGACTGTTCAAAGTTACAATGGAAGTGAAAAAAAAAAGACTTAGGACCATTTTTCACACTTATAATTGTTGCAACATCCTCATGATCAAAATCTGGGCTCTTGGCAACTGGCTCAGTGATTAAGATGCTGGCTTGTCAGCTGGAAAACTGGCAGCCCAGTCTTGACACCTGAGCTCCATGAAAGAGGGTGAGCTCCCATCCTCGCCCCAATTCCTACCACCTGAACTTTGAAAACAGACAAATGTGAGTAGATAACTAGGTACCACTTCATTGGGAAGGTAATAGCACTTTGTGATGTGCTGGCTACATCAACCCGGAAATGACTTCACTGGCTCATTGGCCTTGAAACGAAGATGAGCACTACCCCCTATAGGTAGCAATGGCTAGTGGAGAAAAAACTGCAGAGACTCCTTTACCTTTCTTTTAACAAAAACATCCGCCAAAATGCATACATCATGGATTGATGTGGAAGGAAGTTCATTGTAACGAGACAAGCTTCAAACTTCCCATGCATTTAAAAGAGAACAGAAAATAATACCATCTCCAAATTCCCTATATCCCAACCTTCTCTCTAGCTCATCAGAAGGATTCATATGGCTTGAGTCAAACCTCCCATGACTTGGAAGTAGTAGATCAGTGTATCTAAAGGCTCTGTCTAGAGCAGGCATGTTCAATTCAGCCCATGGGCTGTGGGCCACATGCAGCCACCCAAGATTGTAAACTTTTAACATTATTATGTGATTTATATACATGAACGATATTATAACTTTTATATGTGGCACAAGACAGCTTCTCTTTACTCAATACAGCCCAGGAAAGCCAAAAGATTGGACACCCAAGATCTTCCAGAGCTGCACGTGTGCCCCAGTTGGCATGTAGAGTCATCTCTGCCGGCACTCCAGCCATCGCCTCAGCTTACCGACTGGCATGCGTGTGCATGATTCCTATGTGACTGCACATGCGTGTGTCTCACTGCACGTATGCAAGACTGAATGAGACTCCTGCATGGTTGCGCATGCACACGTGACTGCTGTTTAACTGCACATGCGAGCATGCTGCAATGTGTGCATGTGCAAAAGACACTTGCTTAAATTGCACATGTGTGAAAGCCCTGCGTGTGCATGAATCAGGCACCTGCAGAAGTCATGCACATGCGCACAGGTTCACATTCAGCACTCGATGCCAAAAAGTTTGCCACCACTGTTCTAGAGACTCTTAGAACTAGTCTATCATCCTGGGCTGTTTATCTTAGATGTTTCTGAAAAGTTTCCCATTAAATGTACTAATACTCTGTCTTGTTACTTATAGTAGTGTCTGTGTTCTGAAATAATTTATTTACCCTATGAGCATGTAGTAATTTTTTTAAAAGATGCCATTTATTTGGGATAAATTTGAAAGTGAAATCATGGAATGTGAATTTTATTTCATGAATTCGTAATTCAAATTATTATTTTTCCCATTTCATATTTTTTCTCCAACCTCTTCCTCTCTCCCTTTCCGCCTCTCCTCCCTCCCTCCAAACACACACACACACACACACACGCACACGCACACCCCTCATTTCTAGGCAGCAGGGAAGATGGACGAAAATGAATTTGTAGCAGTGACCAGCACTAATTCAGCCAAGATTTTTAACTTCTATCCCAGGAAGGGGCGGATTGCTGTGGGATCAGATGCTGATTTGGTTATTTGGAACCCTAAAGCTACAAAGATCATTTCTGCAAAAACTCACAACTCGGTAAAAGCAAACAATAATTACAAGTTTTGTTTTTCATTGAATTAGATGTTCCATAGTTTATAATAGTCATTATTGTGATCTGACCGAGCTTGCTAGTTTTCCGATATCATTTTCTGCATCGGTTAGCTTTGACAGTGTTGATGCTATGTACAAATTACTGGGTATGAATTACAACCTTAATTTACAGTTGAAATGAGCACCCTTAAGTTTAGTTGTATTATACCTGTTCGTCATAGACAGTTTTTTTTTCTTGTTCATAGCTTTGTGCCCATTTATTTATATTATTTTATAACTCGACTATTTCATTTTGGGAAAGGTTGGGCAGAAATGGTAGAAATAATGATAATTTCAATTTCTTTGAATTTCAGAAGGTACATAATTCAGATATAGCATACTGATCCATCCTGTCTCAATTAACTGGCAGTTCTCAGGATTTTCTTTATAGTATGGGGATTTAATCTGTGTGTGAGAACTTTTTACGCAAACAATTAACAACCTTTCCCCACTGCTCTTCCACTGGGCATCAGGCTTCTCAAAAGAGCATCTGACTAGGCTTTGGTCAAAAGAAGTACAAAGTTGCAGCAGGGCATTCTGGGAGGGCACTTTTAGGCTACTGGAAGACTTTATTCAATTTATTAAAAATTTTATATCTGGGGATAGTAAGATAAGTTCAGCTGTAATAGGTTAGAAAGTGAAGAGAAACCAAGATGTGGCCTGTTCCTGAGTCAGATTTCCATTATTTGGAGGGAATGTGGCATTGAATGCAATTTCTCATACTTGATTCCTTGAAAGGATCTTCATGTGGATTATAATATATATTTTATTTTCATTTTATTATATTATTATTATATTATTATATTATATTATATTATATTATATTATTTTCATCTGGGTACCTTTTTCTGCAATTGGGAACCCTGCCTTGTGAAGGGAGATAATATTTGATGTTGAGGTTTTATATCTATCATTGGTTATAAATTGTGTCTCTGGAATTGGAGCTTTCAGTGATTTTCTTTGTTCTGTCAAGTTTCTCCTGCTTTTGAAAGCTAGATAAAAAAGCTTTTACAAACACTTTGTTGAGAAATGCATAGATTGAGCAATTGATATTCTTGAATTACATGAATGATACTTGAACTGTGCTGCATTGTATATGTACAGACTCTTAAGTCTATCTCATAGTGGTCCAACATCATGCATAAGCCTAACATAAAAGACTGGCTAACGTGTGTGCCCTAAATACAGCTTAAAATGACACATATTCATAATATTACTTGGAGAATACCAAGTTTATATGTACCTTTCCATCCCTGAATGTATAGGTTCCTACATTTGTTTGAATGATGTGCATAGGCATTGGTGCATTGAGTCCTGTGATTTTGCTTGAATAATAACCTGAGTCTGTAATATTTGTTTTGCCAGAATGTGGAATACAACATATTTGAAGGAACCGAATGTCATGGTGTCCCCACTGTGGTTATAAGTCAAGGGAAGGTGGTATTGGAAGATGAAAACCTCTGTGTCACCCCAGGTGTTGGTCGTTTCATTCCTCGAAAGACATTTCCTGATTTTGTTTACAAAAGAATAAAAGCCCGGAATAGGGTGAGAATTTTTGTATATGTGAAATCTATTTCATTGTTGGTTAAGGGTTATTATGTCTACACCATTAAAAGCCCAGGACAAGGACTGAGAAGAAACAGTCTGGGAAAATCAGAAACAGTATTCAATTAAGATTTTAAGAATAATTGGCTGTCCTTCACATACGTCTAGGTTTTCTATTTTCTGAAAAAGAAGTTATAATTACATTGTGAAGTAGCCTAGGTAAAGAAATTGTGATACAGAAACCTAAGACATACTGTAGTTTGCCAGCACTCTGCAAGTCAAAATGAAGCAACTACATTATGATTTAATATATAATACAAATTAAGAGAACCTAGATGACAGCTGGCTTAAGATCAGTGACTTCACAGTTAAGCAAAGATTTGAACTTAGTATAGTTAAAGATTTGAATTTAGGGTTCTCTTTCCATGATTGCCATTACCATTCTCACCATTGTATATTCAGTTTTTAAGTTTATATTAAGTGGAAAACTAAACCTGCAGAATATGACTTGTGCATTTGCACAACACACTTAGTATGTAAGAATGTTGTATTCCACAACACACCAGAAAACAATGGCAAATCACTTCTATGTTGTATGCAGGAAATCAAACTTGATTTTTAATCCTAAACCTATAGAGTTGTCCATAGAATTCTGGCGAGCCCCTGTTCTATAATAATTCTCCCTTTTATTGTATGTTTATAGTTGGCTGAAATCCATGGTGTACCTCGTGGGCTTTATGATGGACCTGTTCATGATGTCATAGTAACCGCTAAAGCTGTTGCTCCAGCTCCTACCTCAAGGATAGCTACTTGCTCAGGCAAAATACAGGTTCCACCAGTCCGCAACCTTCATCAGTCAGGCTTCAGTCTGTCTGGTAAGTCAAGCTGTAAAGAAAAAACAACAAAAATTGAGGTGATAGCAGAATTATCAAAATGAGCGCTTACTATTATCTTTTAGTTCATCAATTGGTAAGCAGTGCCTGACTTATCTTTCAATCATTAAACAGCTCTCAGGAACTTCTTAGCACTTTTATATGTGGTGATAATATATGCTGAATATATATTAAAGCAGTGATGGCAAAAATTTTAGAGACTGAGTGCCTGAACTGCAAGTCTTGGGTGTGAATGCTCGCGCGCAGCGGAAAACCAAAGACCAGTGGGGAAACGGAGCATCACAACACCAGCAGCTCTGCAGGAGGCGAGATCATTATCTTTCACCAGAAGTTGCAATTGATCTAACTTTTCTTTTTAGTCCCACACATTTCTGTTTCTTTGCAAACGATGGTGAGAAAAGTAATGGAGAAACTCTGGAGCCGAGTTGGGGCAGTGGTGCATGCACCCACTGAGAGGGCTCTGAGTGCCACCTCTGGCACACGTGCCATAGATTCACTGCCACTGTATTGACAGAGAAACTGGATTGGAAAATGAGTGTGTTTTAAAATTGAAAGAGGAAACATCAAGTACCTGCACTATGCTGATGATGTTATTTTTGTCAGGCAAAAATACAAAGAATCTGTAATAAGTGTTGAGGACCACAGTGAAAAAATGGGAGTGAAATTAAATATAAAGAGGGACCGAACTAATCACAATAGGCACAAGAAATTGAAATAAAAATATAAAAGCAGTAGATAGCTTCTGCCTTTTAAGCAGTGTGGTGGCCTAGAGGTGGACCTCTCGCATCACAATCAGAAGGCTATGAGTTCGATCTTAGTTAGGTAGTGGCAGATATTTCTCTCTCTGAGCACAAAAGAAGAATATCTGCTGTGAGCTCTGTGTAGACATCAGGAATGGCATCCAGCCAGTAAAGTTCCATTTCCTCAGTTCCATTCAGTTGCCCAACTCCACCCTGATGCAATGGATTAGAGTCATTAAAAGAAAAAAAAGTTAGCTTCTGCCTTTTAGAAACAACCATCAACATCACTGCAAAGGAACAAGTAGTTGAGAAAAATACTGCAGACTAGCAGTTAGTAGAGCACCCATGAAAGTCTTGGTAGTAATTTTTTCAAATGATGTCTCTATACCCACAAATAGGGCAAACTAATTGGACCTCGAAGAATTTAGGTAGAAAAAGAGTATTGATGCTCTTGGACGTGAGTGCTGGAAAAGACTCATGAGAAGACCAAGAACAGCCAAGAAAACAAACACTTCATTGAACAAATCAGCCCAGAGTTCCCATTTGAGGCACAGATGACTAGAATTGTATTGTCCTACATTGGACATGTTATGCAAAGACATGCAGTAATTCTCTGGAAGAAAGATAATTCTGGAAAAGGTGGAAGGACAAAGAAGAAGAAAATGGATCTGAAGCAAGGAAGATAGACCGAATAGTATAGCAGTCAATGCCCTTTTGGAAGATTTGAATGATGATCTTAGGGACAAATCTGTGTGGCCATTAAGAGTCAAATCAACTTGATGGCATATAATGTGATGATAAAGACAATGACAATGTTCATTCCAGTAGACTATGGTTACTTTATACTCTTTTTTTACACTTCTTTTTTGATACTAAATGCTTCGCTGCTCAGCATTTGAGAATCTCTATTCCCACTAGCTAAGCATTTTATTTTTTTATTAATTTCAGTTATGGAAGTTAAGCACAATCATAAATCTCTTCTAATCTCTTCTAATGAAATTAATGTATACAAAATTCCTCCCTTTTAGTAGTTCCTCATATTTGATTAAAAGACTGGAGAAGGTTTTTTTAAAGCATTCTTTTACATGTGAATACGAAGACCTAGTT
The DNA here is from genome assembly GCA_032468195.1 of Cerberus rynchops. Classification (NCBI taxonomy): domain Eukaryota; kingdom Metazoa; phylum Chordata; class Lepidosauria; order Squamata; family Homalopsidae; genus Cerberus; species Cerberus rynchops. The sequence goes on from JANHFJ010005083.1 coordinate 267,709, forward strand.
TCCAAAAACCTTTTCACATGAATTTGGCAAATTTCAGCCTTAATTTATTCAGTTTCCTTTGTCAGCATAAGTATGTTCTATAGAATAATTCTATGAAGTCTAAGCACATCTACCACTGTTTACACACACAGACACACACGCACACACATAAAACATTGCAGGCGCAACTGACATTTACGTAATTGTTGTCACCATGTACAGTGGGGCAAAAAAGTATTTAGTCAGCCACCAATTGTGCAAGTTCTCCCACTTAAAAAGATGAGAGAGGCCT
>JANHFJ010005085.1:40402-52725 GCA_032468195.1 Cerberus rynchops
GGAAGGCAGGAAGCCTAATCTTTATTACCCTGCTTGCAGAAACTGCCCACCCAGTCACATGACCCCAGGCCCAAGCCACACCCACAGAACTGGTAGTAAAAAAATTGAATTCCACCACTGCACGTAAATATTACAGACTACTAATCAGACATTTTCATGTTTTCTCCCTTCCTGAAAATTTGTACTCCTTGCCAGCATAAAGATGGTCAGGGATGAAGGGAGTTATAGTTCAAGTTATCTTGAGGACACCAAATTAAATGTTTACTTTTATTGATCTTATAGTACTTTAACCTAGTATTTTCCCCCCTCAAATCCCATTTATTCCATTTTGTGTATCTGTATTTCGTGGAATATTACAAACACCTGGATAGTTTGCTGGGAAACAACTAAGACTGATTAGGCAGTACCCTTCCTTAAAGTGGCAAGAATTTCATGCCTCCAAGTTTAACAATTCAAGGCTTGAACAGGTTGATCCATTTTCTGAGGCAGGTGACAATTGCCGGAATTTCAGTGTTCTAATAGAGCTTGGATTGTAAAGCACATAGATCACAGGCAGTTCAGTCCCCGATGTCTGTTTCTATTCAAAAGAGAAGAAATGGCAAGACTTTAGTTCGAGTTGGGATTGAAAGACAGACAGTGTTAGTCTTAATTGACCAGGTTTCTCCCTGTTTAAGGCAGCTCCAATCCTTGCAAACAAAATTAGTTTTGATTGAATATGATAGTTATAAGAAAGACTTAACTGCTTCAAATGGATGGAATGGGAATATCATTTCCCACTGCTTTCCTATTTTCACACACACCAAAAATACTTAAACTTATCAGATTGACCTAGATGAGTTTATGTTCCATTTATAGCCTCATGATTTATGTTTCATAGTGTTTTAATAGGATTTAAGTACAATTAACTTGTTCTTCTAAACTGAAATGTAACATTCAAAGAGGAAAACAGTTGCTTCTTTCTGGGCTGGTTTTTCTTCTGAATGAAAAAAAATATTCACAAATGTGAACCCTTAACTTTAACTAACAGTCTAGTTAAGGATGATTTGAACTGTAATTCCCTTCATCCTGGACCATCTCTACAACTGGCAAGGACTGGTGAGAGTTGTAGTACAAACTTTCAGGAAAGGGGAAAACATGAAAACACTCAATTACAAACTTTTCTTTGGCAACCAGAAGCCCAAAGAGATCTGGGGTAGTTTGTAATATTTCCATTCATTTGGAAATGGGTCATTTCATCCCATTTTGTATCATCTGCAAATCAGGTTAAGAATTCTTTTCATTTATTAATAAAAATATTGGACAATACAGAGCCAGTGGGTCTGTCATTGTGTACAGAGTGGGATCCACTTCTGGTTTTTATGTACAAAATTGCAAAACATAGCTATTTCTGTATGTTTAGATTTCATTTTTTAATGGCTTTATACATAATAAAACACTACGGATATCTATAATCACATGATTTTAAAATACAATCATTAAGGGAAGAGGAAGAGGAGAATTATTTACTACTCAGGAACATTTGAGAATGCATTCCACAATCAACACCATATTAGGACATGAAACATTTATCTTGTCTTAATGAAAGTAAAATTCCTGATATCAAAGAGGAAAACATTCTGCAATTTTGGAAATAAAAGTTTAACAAAATGTTTTCATTTAGAAGAATAACCTTGGAATAGTCATTTGTTGGCTAGCAAGGAATGGTTCAGTCAGCATTCTTCAAACAAACCTAACTGCCAGTTAATTCTATAAAATGGGGAATAAAACACAGATAATGGAGGCATGGATGAAAGCAATGACTAATACTTTTTATACACATTGAGTAATCTAACAGAGTCTGAAGAAACAGCAGAGACTAATTTAGCAGCACAAAGTACACAAAAGTTAATAGAAAATTGACTTAATGGAAAATGTTACCACTGCAATCTCTTACTGAAATTAACATAAAATACAACCAAAGAGGACTGTGAAAAAGTCAGCTTCCCCTAACAGCCATGATCAGTGAGTTCAATATCTGACTGAAGATATCATCAGTTCTCAAGCCTGATCACACCACTTTAATTTATAAGTGACTGTGAGTCCACATGCACCGCTTGATCTCTGATCGTGATTTTCTCTGTATTACATTTTTTATAAACAATCTAGGGTTTCAAGAGTAGAGCCATGTATGTCAATAAACAACTGAACTTCAAAATTATGAACTAAATGCATACAAAAATATTTGGGTTAGAGTGACAAAATACTGTATGCTCAGTTGGACATATGAATAGGTAATGGGCACAAATTGATGGATATCATGGTATCTTGAATTTAAAAAAAAAAGAAAAGTAAGCATTTCACTGCATATCATACCATGTATGACTGTGTATGTGACCAATAAATTTGAATTTGAATCTTCATAGGAAGTTTGTCCACTAGTGATTTACAATGTGCCCACTATATTATCCAGGCATTGATGAAATGATAGAAAGACTGTCCTTATTGCGATTATTTTGGCCTAAAGAAAGCTGTCTGACTCTAGAAGATTGTCTAAGTTGTGAGTGGGGAAAAGTAGTTAAGTCTGTTGAGCAGGAGTAGCTCAGAAAGGATGAGGCTTACCTGGTGTAAATTAGGCAGGATAGGGAAGGCTAATTCTTTAGAAATGGTTGACTGACTACCCTTTTGAAAAGAGAAGGAAAGAGAAAATCCAGATGTTTTTGTTTACTGTTTTTTTTTATGCTGCTCCACAGAATTGAGCTTTGTTTGTTTTATATATGTTCCAGCGAGGAGGTATCATTTGGGAGAAATTCTCTCCTTTAACATATTTATTGCACTTTTAAAGAAAAATGCAGCAAAGCCCTACCATAAATGACACTTCTTTGAAGTAAGGTATGTCCTGTAAAATAAAGCATGTCTAGCCATTTTGCCTTCTGGAGATAGTTTAAGAAGCAGATGCTACAGGGGAAAACAAAGGCAATTACGCTGAAGAACATGTATACTTCTATACAGTAGTTCTGACATTACACTATTTCCCTTGTAATCATAGATCAAAATTATATGCCACATGTTACCATCTAATTATAGTAATTAGCAACAACTACAAACACTTCCCTGGGGCTGCTGTACAGCACAGATGCAACATGCTACGCTGTACCCCATCTTCTTATATCATGGCAGCATCCTGTAGACTACTAAGAACCAAAGGTGATTCCGCACCATTTCCTTCTATTTCTCCCTAGCCCTGTTTTCTTAATTTTTTAAATGAATTCTCCATGCAAGGACTGAGTCTGTCATCCTCAATTTTTAATTTCCTCAATTCCCTAGAAGTTCAACTGATAGAACTAGCCATCACTGCTGCTTCAGCTTTCTAGTAAATGTGAACTTCAGAAGTTGGTTTTAATGTATATGTGCTCTTATGATTGCAATAATATATATAATTATTGCAATCATAAGAGCACATATACATTCCAGTGCACGAAGCAGTAATCACCAGCCTGAGGATGGCGAGTGGGACCTCACTGAAACATTGCGAAGATATTCTCAGTCTTACATGGGAAAAGACCTGAACACACCTAGACCTGCATACCTGTACCCATGAAAATCTACAAACACACACACACACACACACACACACACACACACACACACACACATACACACACACACACACACACACACACACACTGAATATAAAAACAAAAAAAAATATTTGAAGACATTTTGCTTCTCATTCAAGAAGCTTCTTCAGTTCTTGGATGAGAAGTGAAACATCTTTAAGGGAAAAAAATGTTCAGTTGCCTTTTGAAAAAGCACCTTTGGGACAACTGGATAACTGGGAATCTCCATAGATACTTAGATGACAGAAAATGTCTTCCTTTGGAAGTACCCTTAATTTTACATTCCTAAACAACTTTTGTCAATATGTTAATCTAAATATCATCTTAAATATATTCTCATTATGGCTGATTTATTTTCTTCTAGAGGATAATGCTATTTTTTTTGCTACCTCAAATCTGCTTTGTCTAGATTGATTGATTGGTTTTATTCAGTAATGCTATTCAAGTAATTTAACAACCAGCTCTCCCTGATGACTGGCTGGGTAGGTGTGGCTGGGATGTGTATCATGTGACTGAGTGGGTGTGGCCAACTCGATGTCACTCACAGCAAGGTGGGGTGGTGCAGGCAGGTCAAAGCATCGGTGGTGATGGCTGGAGCCTTAGTGCAGAAGTGACACACCCCTGTACTTGCCTTTGCACAGCAACAGCATTCCGCCTTTGTCGCGGGACATTTGCGCTCAAGGCAGCTCTTGCCTCTCGCAAAGATGGGATCAGCTGGTTTGCCAAACTGCACAAAAAGTTAACTGGCTCAGTTGAACCAGTGAGAATGGCTGAATCCCACCACTGGTTTTATTTATTTATTTAGAGCCCACCCAACTCATTCTTATATAATTATAAATTATATAACGATATATAAATTATATCATTATATAATTTATAATGATAAATAATACACATTAAACTAGGGTTTGTATATTCAATATACTATTTAAGCAGAATATGAAAAAAGGGGGGTCATGAATATACTGGGTTTAAAGTGAGATTTATAACCAGTATATTTAAGACAGTCTTATTTTTTGTCAGTATTTTGATCTTGGCTCAATAAAATAAAATCAACTAAATACATTCCTTATTTTCCTAAATAAGAAAGGTCTTGTCCTCCCAGCATTAAGAATTCATGAGACACCTCCATCTATAACCACCTGGTTGTGTGCATCTTCGTTTATTGTTCCCTCCTTGTGCATCTGTCACTTTGGCAACCTCTAAACAGCCATGAATAGGAAGGAGGAGAGAAAAAATCTGAGGAAGACACAAGGAATTGGCTGGACACTTGGACGGACAAAGCTGTCAAGACGTCCTCTGAAGGTAATTAAGGATAGATAGATAGATCTGCCATGGTTCTTCATTCTCCCTCTCTTAAATTATTCCATTCTGTTTCCACACCATCTGCCATATTTTTGTAAGTGTGCAGGAAATTTGCACATGCTTCTTTCTGCATTTTTCATAGTGTTATGCATATTGCATATCATTATTTTGCCTAATGCACACAGCTCTACTAGCATTCCTTTGCATATACATTTTCCTAACAGAGATAGTGAGATTTTAAAAGAGGAAGACATTACTTAATGTTAATTTTTAGGTCATGTGGTTTTTGTCCCCATGGACTAACATCCCATTGATTGCTTTTTGGGGGGGGGGTTATGCTCAACAACTTTAAGATGGGTGGACTTCAACTGTTGAAGACCACTGATCTTAAAGTCACTGAGGTTGAGGACCACTGTTTTAGGGTGAAAGGTAGAGAAAGAGAAGGTGGGCTATTTGGCAGATAACTTAGTTCATCAAATATTCCTTCCAAAGGGCTTTGAATCATATGGAGGAACATGAATATAGCTCACCTCTGTTATACCTTTGCCCAGACCTCTATGCCTTACCCTCTGCTCTATCACCCTATGAGATAACCTATAGCTGTTGTTGTTACTGTCATTTCATACTTCACATTTGCACACAGAATTTTAATTAATTTGAATTATCATGATAGGTATTTAAATAACATGATGCAATTGGATTTCCCTCTCAAGGAAGCCAGACTATTTCCACCCCACCCACCCACCAGGCTGTCCACATTAGTTAACAGTCTTTGTGTATCTCCTCCAAACAGCCACACCTTCTTTGGCTTAAATCTGCCTTCAAATGAAGAGCAGCATTTAGTGCCCTTCCGCTGCATATGGTGTCCTTTTCAAATGCAAATGCTAATGGCACCATTTGGCAACGCTTGCTCAGTAAGATAATGCAACATAACTGCAAACTGGAAATGGGTTGAACTTTCAAATTTGCCGTATGCCATTACACTTTTTATCTGATGGATCATTTGCCTTTTTAATTGTGTGCTGCTCTTAGACTTCTGCCGTAGCAGATTTGCAAAACAAAACAAACTTTGCTAGCTATTATATTCTCCTTCATGCTTGCCCCTCCTCCTACCTGGAGACAGAAAAGCATGGGAGCTGAAGGAATTAAAGGGTGGGTTGCTCACATGCTGGTAGTGCCAATATGGCAGAGCTCTGGGCTGGGTCATCTCCAGGATTGCCTCTTACTAAGGACATCTACCCATCCTACCAGATCAGACAGGCTGGGCATGATCCTATTCCTTTCCTTTCAGCATTGGTACCTTATGGAAGATAGGAAGTATGCTCTTTCCATGCTGCCCCTGCCCGAGTGAACACCCTTCCCCTGAAGATTTAACACCACCAACAATGCTGCTACCCTATCAAGTGACCTTGACTATGTGTCAGAATGGTCAAGCATTTGACAACTCCAAATCTCAACTAGCAAATGCTCTGTCCTACACATTTGCAAAAAAAATCAGAACACTGAATACAAGTTGGGCGGAAACAATCTTGTAGACGACCCCCATCCTGCCAGGGACCAAGGAATACTCATCTCAAATGATCTAAGCCCCAGAGCTCACTGTAACAGCATTGCCAAAAAGGCATTAAGAGTTGTTAATCTAATCTTGCTTCTTCTCCGGTAACACTTTACTGCTTACTAGGGCATACAAAAACTTTGCCAGACCAATTCTTGAATACAGCTCATCCTCCTGGAATCCACACTGTATATAGGACATTAACACGATTGAGTGAGCCAGAGGTATTTCACGAGAAGAGTATTCCACTCCTCTACTCACAATAGAATCCCTTATGACACTAGATTTAAACTCTGGGCTTAGACAATCTGGAACTGCACCACCTGCAGTATGATTTAAGCATAATACACAAAATTGTCTGCTACAACATCTTACCTGTCAACAACTACTTCAGTTTCAACCACAATAAAACATGAACCATCAATCAATAAAAACTCAAGGTAAAACGTTCCAAACTCGATTGCAGAAAATATGACTTCAGCAATAGAGTGGTCAACACCTGGAATGCTCTACCCAACTCTGTTGTTACAGCTTCAAACCCTCAGAGCTTCAACCTCAAACTGTCTACTGTGGACCTCACCCCATTCTTAAGAGATCCATAAAGGGGGCATGCATAAGTGCACCAGCATGCCTACCATCCCTGTTTTACTATCCCTATTTATCTATACTTATTTCCTTTGTTTATGTTTATACTTATACCTGCTAACTTGTACATGTTTGACAAACAAAATAAAATAAAATAAATATATCATTGAGAAAGTACAATTTTGTTCAGGAAATCAGGGTGAATGAGATCATTGTTGGATTAGGAAGGGCAAAAATGAATAAAGGCTACTCTGCTCCAGTGAAAGTGTAGATAAGGGGGTCTTCAATTTTCACTATTTGCATGCAGATGTATTAAAGTTTAGCAACTATAATTTATCACTCTGCTTCATGGTGAGCCACATCCTGGTAATTACTACTTTCTGCTATAATCTTTGTTATGTGAGCCTTTGGAGGAAGGGATATAAGAAAGTAACTGAGAGTTTTACTGCAAGAAACAACTGATAAGCAAAAATCTGTAAATCATTATTTATCGGTCATAATAATTAAACTGATAGTCTAGCTCTTAGGACCAATGTTATAAAGAATGATCTGGAATCCAGTAAATATGAGTTAAGTTGATTATACCATTCCATCAAGTACACAGGATTTCAGTATTATCATAAAAGAAATAATTTACAGAAGTGCACTCAGCTCCATGGAATTCAGTTAGATGCAAAAACAATCTGCTTTTTTTGTCTGTAAGGGAGATGGGAAAGTTTGGCTCTGTCTGGCTCCATGTCTAGTTCAGCACTCTCTCTTTAAGTTTCAGGCCCAAAGCAAGTAAGGTTGGTATTGGCAGTTTATACTGTCTAAGATCTTAGACTATTTATTTTTCACAGTAGAGCAATATATCATATGGAATGAGATGTGTCAATGAGGTTCCTCAGATAATTTGTTTTGCTCAGAATCTTAGCTGACATATTCTTGCTGGGTCCTTGAATGAAGTACAGCCTAGCTCTAATCTGATAACGACATTAGAAGTTGGGTAAGGAATATGTGCTGCTGATTTTGTATTTGTTCAAGGATTGAGAATTTTTTGTGAGATCCATATAGCATCGTGCCAAGGATTTTATTGCTGAGGATTTTATACCCAAACCTTCTGGCTTTATAGTGTTTTTAGAAAACATTAAATCCCTGTAATTTGTGGTAGAGAAATATTATAGAAAGATTAACTGGATGGCAGTTGGCAGGATCTTGTCTGCTTTCTTATATATTGGGAGAATAATTGAATTGAGCCAGTTTTTAGAGTTTATCATCGAGGACTTTATAGCAGTGAAAAATGGCTAACACTGAAGCCCATATGATGGATTTATTTTTAAGAATTCTGGAGGAATTAAATCTCAAATAGGAACTAGCGAGTTAGCTAGCTAGCTAGCTTGCTAGCTTTATTTATATATATTGTGCTTTTATTGTTTGTATAAATAGTGGCATGGTGGCCTAGTGGTGAAGACACTTGCCTCTCACTTGGAAGATTGAGAGGTCAATCCTAGGTAGTGGCAGATGTTTCTCTCCTAGGGCACGAAGGAAAAAAAATCTGCTGTGAATTCTACATGGCATCAGGAAGGGTATCCAGCCAGTAAATGCTTAGCTCCATCCAGTCATCTCAACTCTACCCCATATTAAGGGATTACAGGATTGTAAAAAGGGAGAGTTTTAAAATTATTTTTATAAATACCTAAAGACAGCAAACAAATTATCTTCTTTTCAACAACAAGTGGGTGAATTGGGCTGAGAAAGAGTGACTGGTCCAATGTCACTCAGTTTTATTATTATTATTTTTTGTTCCACAATTACTTTTTGCATTTCTGCTTGAGTTACTGGCGATAGAATAAGGCCTTCTAGAGATATAGTTCTTGTAACTAGTCTATATCTCATCTGTTTCACTAAAATTTATTATGTGGAAAACTTTTCTGTACAATAAGTAGAAGTTATTTGATGATATAATTAATGATAGGTGCATCATAGCTGCTAAAAAGGTGTTATGACTATATGAAAAAAATATAAACTTTGTTTAATAGATTTTTATCCAATTTGGAAGCTTATTTTAATATAGATTTCTTCATTTTATTCTGTTCACAGAAATGCAATTGAAAAAAAAACTTCTATCACCATCCCTAGTGAACACAAATACAAGCTTAATAGAAAAATGAAAATGCTTTCATTTTTTGCCCAAAAATAACAAATAATAAAATATTGTATCACTTACCTGCTGTGGGTGTTGATATAATACTGGTAGAAGCAGAATGATTTCTTGGCATAGGAGTTCAGGAATAGGTATTAACTTTTAAGAATAAATTCATTTCCACTACTTAGTATTTCTCTAAGGTATAGTTGGTTATTTTTCACAAAGTAAATGTGTTTGGTCATTGGAAGGAAAATAGAAGCTTACAGTATATAAATTTGGTATGTGTACTACCTCAAAATTAAATAATTAATGAAGTGATTGATTTTAAAATGAAATAGCTGAAATCTCATACTTTTGGATGAAAACATTTTATATTACTGTCAAATACTTCCTAACAAGAGATTGTTTTATTTTTTTTTTACTTTCCATTTTCCATTCTGGAACAAAGTTACCATAGATATATCTATTGTCCTATTAACTACTGGAAGAGCTGTAATCCATTCAAACATGGTCTCAGGTTTGAATATCTTTTAAATCTAGTTCCCATGACCAAATTGCCAAATACAAATGATGATCATTGATGAAACTGCATACATGAAACAAACTTTCCTGCAGAATGTGTGACTCCTAAAAGATAACATGACGATCAGAATGTGAGCACCTTTGTGGTTTTTCTAACATGGAAATGAACATACATGGAATGCAGATTGAATGTAAAACCCGAATTTGCTCCTTCCATAACAGATGGAAATTCTTTAAAACATTTTACAGAGAAAAACATAGTTAAATTTCATTACAATAATACAAACAATCCATGTTTTAAAATCTGTGTTGCACCTCCTTTTCTTCTAGATCAGTGATGGCAAGCAAACCTTTTAGAAACCGAGTGCCCAACTGCAAGTCTCTCTCTCTCTTGCATGCATGCATGTGCACACGGTGGAGAGCCAAAGACCAGCTGGCTGGCAAGAGGCGGGGCATCACAACACTGGCAGCTCTGAAAGAGGCCAGATCTTTTTATTTCACAAGCTTCTGTTTCGTTGTTTGCAGGGAAACTTCTGTCTCCCTGCATACAATGACAAGAAACATAACTGAGAAATGCAGTAGAGCTGAGCTGGGACAACAGTTCACGTGCCCACAGAGAGGACTCTGAGTGTCACCTCTGGCACATGTGCCATAAGTTCAACACCACTGTTCTAGGACATTAAACTCTGAGTCCAATAACTATAAATAGATGTACATGAAACTGAGAACAGAATCCATGAGTAACTTCATGTTTTTTTAAATTTTTTCTAAACCTTGATGAAAATATAAAGCTGAATCTAAAAAAATACAGCATGAATCTTACTGAAGTATAATGTAGAATATATATATCATTCTATAGATGTATTGACAAATGTTGGATAATTGTGGCTATTACATTTGAAACAAGGGTTAATTTGTCCATCTTAAAATAGCTGAAAAGCCCCCCCCCCTCAAAGTAAGACTGTATTTTTTCCAGACATGTCCTATTCTGCTCCCTGACCAGCTATTCTGGCAGGGAAAAAAAGGCCATTGTCATATATCTGGAATTCTAGGAAGAGCTGGTAGAACATTACACAGTTTGGCAGTGAAAATAATGCTTCCGTGCAGTGTGATTCACATGAGGTAATGATTAACTCCATTACTAGGCTTTGTGAATAGTTCTATCAGTTGGAAAAAGTATGCATTTTGATGAAGGCAGAGCATTGTTTGATCACCATTGGACCCCCAATGTACCTACAAGTAGCATACAGCGGCCTCACACTGTTTGGATTCACTAGTGCTTCTTTTATCATGGCTTAGCTAATTACATCACACTTACCCACCAGTCTGTCCACCTGCTTCCCTCTGCTTGCCAGACTGGCATGCAAAAAGTATCTTCTAAAGCAAGTCACAATTAACTGCTGCTCTTTTCTCTACTTTACAATATTTGTACATTTTTGGCACACAGTCCTGACTCTTTTCTGGGAAAAATTGACTCAAGAGAACCTTGAGGAGAATGTGGCACTTCTGAATATAATAGCCTATTGTAGTTGCCTGACAGTCTCATAAATTAATGCAAACTATGAATAAGATCAACAACAAATGTATGGGAATTATTACTTTAAATTTCACAAAGAAGTACTGAGGTGATGAAGATAATATTTGATTGTTGTACTCTGCCAAGGATCACTTCTGGTGAGATTTCTGATAGCTATATAAATTTGATAAATAAATGATGATGACACTAATGATAATATAATTGACAGATTGGCCCAGTTAAAATTTTAATGTGAACTCAATATCTCTCAGTGTTGTCATTTCATTCAGAAAAGCAAAAATAACTAAGTGACAATTTTAAGTAATTAGTCATTATTAACATTTGTATGTGACTTCAATACTGTAATATGTGACCAGCCTATTTAGTTGGATTTTACATTACTTAATATAATTAGCTGATTGATTAAAGATCATAGCTTAAATTTCTAATAGCTTTATTAACTGTCTGGCTTTCTAGCTTGGTATTTCAACATTTATGAAAAAGATAGTTTTATTAATCTTTATAGGGAATAATACTCAAGGGACTCATCTCTGTTTATAAACGATGCAAATGTCCTTGACTTTCTCTTTGTGTAAGTGTGACAAACCTTTTGCTCAGTAAAAAGAGAAATGAGAACACATGCCAAAACAAGGAGCTAAAAGTAGATGTTGACTCTAAATTTCATTTTGTTTTGCAAGGAACCACCATTTTTACTTGCTGTTTTTTAACCTCCCTAAAAGTTTTTGTTAGCTTATAAATGGAAACATTAGAACATAGTCTTTGGATTGCCCAATCACTATTTTCAGCACATACAACCCAGCTACATTCTGAATTAAACCAGAACCAGTATATCTACTACTAGTATGAGTATCCTCCCATTTGAATATACAACCAGGTGAAAGCACTGCTTCATCTCCAGTTAATAGTTTTATTTTAGGGTTAGGTCTTAAGAATATGTACTGAAGAGAAAAGGGAGCAAAAATAAAGAAATATGCATAGGGGAAGGGAGGTAGTCATAGTTTAGGGTGACCAAACATCCTCTTTTGCCCGGACATGTCTTCTTTTTCCATCCAGTCTGGGGCGTCCGGGCGGGTTTTATAAATTTATAAAACTTACCCG
>JANHFJ010005089.1:10417-21847 GCA_032468195.1 Cerberus rynchops
CAAAACCTTGAATCGCACCCGGAAGGCCACAGGAAGCCAGTGCAGCTCGCGCAGGAGAGGTGTAACATGGGAGCTCCAGGAAGCTCCCATAATTGCCCGCGCGGCCGCATTCTGTACTAGCTGCAGCCTCCATGAACCAGCAGTGTGTGGTGGCAGCCAAAAAACCCAATGCAATCCTTAGCTGCGTTCACAGAGAGAGACAATCAAGATCATTCTATAAAGCCTTAGTAAGACCACACCTAGAATACTGCATCCAGTTTTGGTCACCATACTATAAAAAAAGATGTTGAGAACTCTACAAAAAGTGCAGAGAAAAGCAACCAAGATGATTAGGGGACCGGAGGCTAAAACATATGATGAATGGTTGCATGGCTAGTCTGGTGAAGAAAAGGACCAGGGGAGACATGATAGCAGTGTTCCAAAATTTGAGGGACTGCCACCGAGAGGAAGGAGTCAAGCTATTTTCCAAAGCACTTGAAGGCCAGACAAGGAATAATGGGTGGAAACTGATCAAGGAGAGATTCAGCCTGTAATAAGGAGAAATTGCCTCAGAAGTTGTGGGAGCTTCACCACTGGAAGCTTTCTAGAAGACACTGGATTGCCATCTGTCATAAATAGTTTAGGCCGGGCAGGGAAGTGGACTAGGTGACCTACACAAGGACCTTCCAACTCTGTTAATCTGTTACATTGATAAGACAACCCTTGGATTGGAGATCTTTAACAGCGCAGTAGGTATTAACATTTGAAAAGATCAGGGTTAAGCCGTTCGAAAAGATCAGGGTTAAGCCGCACAGCTCTTCCTGTGCTGCTTCACTGTGGGAATCCAAGTTGTGCTGAGTGAACTTTGCTTCAGCTAGCCATGAATAAGATGCTGACTCAGGATCAGCTTTTAAGAGGGAACTTCCAGGCTGACTATACTTTTCCCAAGAGACAGGCCCTCCATCTGTTTCAAGGAGGGCTTTAAATGGGGGAGGAGTGGGGGCAGGAATAAGCAGCAGAGGAGAGGAACACAGGATGAAGAGAACACCAGAGACCAAAAGAAGAACGAGACTTGGTGAAAAGCCCCTGTTAGCAAGTAAATCCCCTCAGCACCAAAACACAAATGCTTGAAAACCCGCCTCTTTTTTTTTTGGTGTGTGTGTTCTAGTTATTGTGATACCAGATGGCCAGTGTTAGCAATGATCCGCTGGTAAAAGCATCATTATTTAACCACTACAAAACTGGGGAGCCTCTGCCGTTTTGTGGCTGGAACTGGGATCACGGTCCTTAATACAGGCGGTCCTTGACTTACAACCGTTCGTTTAGTGACTGTTCAAAGTCACAACAGCCATGAAAAAAAGTGACTTGTGATCACTTTGCCCACGTTTTTCAAGCTTTTCACACTTAGGACCGTTGCAGCAACCCCATGGTCATGGGATCAAAATTGGTAACTGACTCATATTTATGACGGTTGCAGTGTCCCGGGGTCATGTGATCCCCTTTTGACAAGCAAAGTCAATGGGGTTTCTTTTAACAACCGTGTTACTAACTTAACAGCTGCAGTGATTCACTTAACAATTGTGGCAAGAAAGGTTGTAAACTAGAGTAAAGTTTACTTAACAAATGTTTGGCTTAGCAACAGAAATTTTGGGCTCAGTTGTGGTCATAAGTTGAGGACTACCTGTACTCTTATACAATAACAGTTCTTGCTCAGTTTTATAATCTACAGCATTTCTGATATTATTTTGCTTGAAGTGCTATTAACGGGATTGTGGGAGAAAGCACCCCAAACCCATGAATGTATTGGTCAAAAATAAATGTGCAAATTGTCACTTTACTATTTGCTTCCTTTGCTTCTGGTTACAAACTTATGTTCCAGTTGAAAGGAGCTGAAAAGGAAAAGGTCTTATAGCTGTAGCTGTTAAGAGATTATAAGAGAGAGAGAAATAATAAAACTTAGCCTTACTCTAACCCTTTCTGGGAGTAAAATATTACACTAAACTTATCCTCAGAGAGTGATTTATCTATGAAACATTTACAGTATTCCTGACTCATCTAGTAGAGATGACCTGTGGTAACACTGAACATTATTTATTGTACAAACTCACACTATCTCCAAATCCGTCCCAGATTTTATCATTCTATGGGCAATAGGTCCACCTTGCCATTGTGGAATAAACATTAAAAGACACCCATGACTTGAAGTCAACTTCTGGTGATCTCAGGAGCTCAATCATGTACTTTTTTTTCTGGCATTCTTACAGAAATGAGATTTTTAAAAAAAGAATAAAAGAAGAATTTTTATTTATTCTCTTTGCAACTAAAAAAGCAGATTAAAAACAATATAAAAAAGCATCAGAAGCAAAAAGATAACATCTATATCATGGCTGGCAAGAACAAACCCAAGGATGACTCATCAGTAACAATAATATCTCTCGGGCCACCTAATCTGCCCACCCCCAGGTCTTCACCACTGTCTTAAGGCGTACAGAGTTGGGACCATTCCCAGGGTATTTTTGGGTAGGAGACCCTACCCCATAGCCATTTCTGACAAATGGCTGTCCAGTCTCTTTTTGAAATCATCCAGTGATGAAGCAGCCACAATTTCTGAAGGCAAGCTGTTCCACTGGTTAATTGTTCTTGCTGTCAGGAAATGTCTCCTTATTTTTAAGTTGAATCGCTCCTTGATCAGTTTCCATCCCTTGTCTGGCTTTCTGGTGCTTTGGAAAGTAGATTGTCCTCTCTGCAACAGCCCCTCAAATATTGGAACACTGCTATCATGTCACCCCTAGTCCGCCTCTTCACTTAGGATTATGATGGAAATTAGGACTGGGATTGCTGTCATTTAGCGATGCTGTTGAAGTATACATCATCTGACCATATTGCTTAGCAATGGCAAGTCCCTATTGCCTTCGTAACCCCAAGATGTGCCAGTCATTAAGCAGGAAGAGGCAGGAGTCCCAGGCAAGGAGCTTGGGTGTGCTGGGGTGCAGTGGTGAAATTCAGCCGGATCGCCCAAACTGGTAGTGGCGATTTGAAATTGGCCCCGCCCACCTGCCCTTGCCCTTATCCTTCCTTATACGAGCTTTGTTGTTGTTGTTGTTGTTTGTTTCTTACCTTAATCAGCTGTTTGGCGCATCTGCGAAGCCTTCCTGATGATCCCAGTTGCCTCTGGTGTCTGTAAAAGAGATTTAAAGAGCCGCGCTGCAGTACGTTTGGCCGCATGTGCGCACACCAAACCAGTAGCAAAACCGGTAGGATTCCACCCCTGCTGGGGAGGGAGGCAGGGGAGGGTCTGGCAGGGCTGATACAAACTCTATGTGGGCATGGGGAGTCTTGTGGGTGGAGGGAAAAAGCAGAGGTAGCTTACTAAAATGAGTTGTGACTTTCACTACCACTTTCCCATTGAGTTTGATTGTGAAAAGCAGGCAGGGAAGGTCACAAACGCTGATCTTATGACCATGGTTCCTTGCAATGTTATAGTCACGAGGGCTGCATTCTTTATCTGTTGCAGTTTCTGGATGGGCTTCAAAGGCAGTCCCAGGCAGAACATTTTGCAGCAACTCTCTGTAGAGCAACCCCTATCCAGAACCAAAGATGGAGAATCAATGGATCCTGAAGGCCCTAAAACCTAAAGCCATTTCACTTTCCTAGAATTGAGCTGCACTCTGTTTTTCCCCATTCAGACCTCCACAGCCTCCAGACATTCAGACAGAACCACCATGGCATCACTTGATTGGCCCAGGTAGACAGGTAAAGCTAGGTACCATCAGCCTACTGATGTTACCTCATGCCATTGGATGATCTTACCTAATAGCTTCATGTAAAGGCGTAGGGAGAGCATCAGAGAAAGAGCATGTGCTAGAACTTTCCCCCAACCATGAATCATGAATACTGACCCACAGGAAGGAGAAAACCAGTCCAGAGCTATACCACCCACGTTTAAGTATCAAAGCCAGTCCAAAAGGATACCATGATCTGTGTTAGCAATAGCCACTGAGACACAAAGAGAGTTAAAATGGATGTACCACCCATATCCCTTTTCTTCCACAAGTCATCCACAGGTGTGGTCTACATTGTGTTGGTCTGTGCTCAGGGCTGAAGAGTCCAGATAATTTGTCTCTCCAGGATTCACTAAAACAACAATGTGACTACCTTCTCAATAGCCTTTTTTGGAAAGGGAAGATTGGAGATAGGACAGAGGTTACCCAAAATAGTCACATCCGCTAAGGTTACCTGAAGAGTGTAAACCATCAACTCTTTAAGAAGTAGTAGACTCACCCCTTTTCTCAAGAACGAGGTCATGAATTCATTCACTACCACCAGGATCCAATCATCTTCCAGAAGCCTTGGCTAACTAGGAGGGATGTAGCTCCAATCTAGGTAAAGGTAAAGGTTCCCCTCACATATATATGCTAGTCGTTCCCGACTCTAGGGGGTGGTGCTCATCTCCGTTTCTAAGCCGAAGAGCCAGCGCTGTCTGATGACGATTCCATGATCATGTGGTCAACATGACTAAACTCCAAAGGCGCACGGAGCACTGTTTACCTTCTCACCAAGGTGGTCCCTATTTTTCCACTTGCATTTTTACATGCTTTCGAACTGCTAGATTAGCAGAAGCTGGGGCAAGTAACAGGAGCTCACTCCATTATGCAGCACATGGGATTCAAGCCGCCAAGCTGCCGACCTTTCTGATCAACAAGCTCAGCGTCTTAGCCATGAGCCACCGTGTCCCCATAACACTTGTATCTCCAATCTACGGGTGGCAAACTAACATTTCCAAGAGCCCTATCCACTTTATCAGGATGAACTGGTTCAACCAGATGACCAGGCAAGTCAGGACTTCAATCATCTCATGGGACCTGTTTGGCAGATTCCTCTCCAGGTTCTAGTTCAGTCCAACTTTGCTGAGCTTCTGTCTTGACAAGGTCACCCAAGTGCTTTGACACACACTACCAATTATGACATGGAATAAAAATACTACAGCACACAGCATTAACTTAGGATATGATAGTTAATATTTGCCATATTCAATGTACATGAAGAGCCACATGCTCTCTCTCCAAATAAATCTCCATCCTTTGTCCTCTTCAAACACAAATCCACATTAAGACATCTGGAGACCTCAAAATATTCCGGGCTACAATTCCCACGCTCTTTGCAAATTCTGGAAGTTACAGTCAAATCTATCCAGAGAACAGGTGGCTGCTCAAAGTCCAAGAGGCAAGGAGCTGCTAATGTGAGAACAAAACCTTCCCGTTTATGGGTTTTCCCTCCATTTTCAACTGCTAGTACAGGGCTGAGGGGAGGCTGTGAGGCTTAGAGAGGGGCCATTCAGTGCCAGGGCTTCCACGTCCTCACAAAGCCGCATATCCAAACAAGATAACCACATACTGTTGAGAAAACATAGTCAAAAGAATAGAAAAGTACTTCATGCCATTTGCTAGGAATGCAGTTTGAACATCTAGAGCCAAAACAAATCAAAATCAAATGGCAAAAATAAAGTTAGTATTGTGGAATGATTAGCAAACACACTCGCAAACCTATATGGAAGAGAAGGCATATTTTCTACAAGGATAAGTTGTCCTTCAATTGTATATATGTGTGTATGTGCTGGCAATTACTATATTTCATTTTCAAGTTCCTTCCTCTTCTCTTTTCTGCCTGGAATAAATATTTATTTCCTTCCTCCAAATTTTTGTTTGCATTAAATAAATCCGTCTTGCTTTATAATATATGATATATGCCTACATGCAGCATATGTATACAGCAATATTTGTAGACTAGTGTCAATCAAATGATTCACTGCGAATAACATGAATTACAAATCTGACAAAGAGGAGGGGGGAAGAGAATGTGCCTGGCACAAAGCAAAAAACAGTTTCTTTCAAAGCAATGTATATGTGCAATTACATCATATTCGATTAAAAGAACCATCACTTTTTAGGGCAGGCATGTTGCGTGCATAAAGTCTTCTCAGCTTTAGCAGATACTGCACCTGCCTTCAATGATGTCACACGGTACTTCAAGAGAGGCACCTGTCTCTGAAATGCATCTACAATAGATGGAAGAGTCCCACTTTATCTTCTCTCCACCCCACCTTGCAAATATTGTACAGGCAAATATTGAAGCAAGATTGGTTCTTTTTAACAGAGGGACCCATAAACCATGCGGTCCAGCTGAGTGCAACAGAAAGTCCAACTTAGAAGCTTACAAGTAGTCCTCACTTAAAGACTAGGCACTTAGCAACCATTTAAAATTACCATTGAAATCAATTCCCAAGATCTACTTATGATTCAGTACTAGAGTTCTGAAGGCTGTGCCATCCCACCCCTGTGGTCTCCAACAGCTTGAATCGCATCAATGGGCCAAAGAAAAGTAGAAGAGAAATAAAAGAAAGATACTCCCTTTTCCAAAGGCATCGGTTGCTTTGTCATTCAACAGAGTTCTTAATTTGCAGAATAGTTAATTGTAACAAAGCAATGAATCTAGACTTCAAATTCATCCTCCCATTTACAATGAAACATCACCAGGCTGAACAATAGCCCAAGAGATCAGCAAGACAGTTCCCATCAACAAATCACAAACATCAAAAGACCGAGTGAACATGTATCTTCTCAGTAGAAGACTGCAATGGCTCTTGGTGAGTTATTATAATGCTGTTGAGAAAATGTAAATTCGGATACTTCAAATGTCCCGTTGGTTGAACACCGAGTGGTATGTGAAGAACATTGAGTTGGCGGTGGGATCGGGGCAGGTTTTCCTTTCTAGTAGTGCTTTGCCTCCATTTCTCCAGCCCCTTCAGCCCTAAGGAAAGGCAAAGCAAAATCATAGCAAGTCACTCTGAGAAAGAATATATAGACTTGAATAGCAAATCCCTTGCTTGAACCTGATTTATACTGTATCATATGTGACAAATAACTTGATCGTCACCACTTTGCGCCAAGCAATAATTTAAAACACAAAAGTTAGCAAGCGGTCAGCAGAATCTGCCATCAATCAATGTCAAATTTGGATGGAAGCTTGATCTGGAGTTATTTTATTTTATGTTTTGGGGCAATGGACATTGTTTAAATAAAGTTTGTTCATATGCATCCGTCTATCTGATCCTGTTTGTGGCATTAAGGGAGTCACTGACATAAGACAGAAATCTGTGGCCAGTCTCCCGAAAAAACAGAAGGAGGAAAGGAGAGGGAAGTATGATTTCAAAAGGATCCAGCGAATCTCTTATTCTGAACAAAAGAATGATGCTTGTAGATAGAGCACAGGTGTCAAACTCGCAACATCATGTTTGCCATCACATAATCATTTTCCCCTTTGCGGAGCTGGGGTGGGCATGGCCTGTGCATGATGTTTGACACCCCTGTAGGGTTTAATCTCTATCTTCAGATTTAAAACACACAAACTGAGTGAAAACGTAACACTGCTTCCACCACAATCACCTTCTATTGGCTGCTAGTGTTGTGAGGCTCAGCCAATGGAAAAGGACATCGATAAAACGATTATCTTCAGCTTTTTTGTTCACACCATTGATTTCAGGAATTTGGGCTCTGCAATATTACAACAGAGGCTTTTACAGTGAACAAACAAGCAGATTTTTAAAGTTGGTGACCAAACTTGTCCTTACCCTAAAAGGACAAAAATAAAGAGACCGGGAATGATTTTTTTTAAAACGTATGCATTTATTTTACTGGACTTATATAGGCTACTGCAGTTGTGATCAACTCTGAATAGCACACATACCCAGCCTTCCTAAAATAGAAAGAAAAATCTTACAATGGTGAAGGACAGACTGTAAAACAGCCTGCACTATACTTATTCACCTGGAAATACAAATGATGTTAATCAAAACAAATACCTTACTGTGCAGTGGTGAAATTCAAATTTTTTTCACTACCGGTTCTGTGGGCGTGGCCACAGGATTAAACATCACCAAGCACAGAATTACCATTACAATTACTTCACCAGTTACAATGTAATAAGGGGAGAGGCAGTTTCTGTGAGCAAGGCAATAAAGATTAGGCTAGAAACAACTGCCTTATTTACAGGATTAACCCTGCAAAGTAGGGAAAACAAACAAAAGGAGATTTCTTCTAATAACCAGTTCTCCAAACTGCTTATAATTGTTATCACCGGTTCTATAGAACCAGTGCGAACCGGATGAATTTCATCTCTGTTGCTGTGAGAGAAAGAAAAACTGCAAAACTGTTGCCATCCAAGGCTTAGGGTCAGCTGCGCTCCCCACCTCAAGTTATCAGTTGATCCTGGATGCAGTTCAAGGGGCTGGTTATCATCTTTGAAGCTCTGGAGCTGGATATCTCTGAGACCATCATCCCCTTCCAATTATTCCGTCTATACAATGAGATCTCTGTCTCTCTGTCCCTCTGTATCTATCTGCTCTAAACCATGGGTCTCCAACCTTGGCAACGTTATGACTTGTGGACTTCAACTCCCAGAATTCCTCAGCCAGCATTCCTCAGACGACAAGTCGTAAAGTTGCTAAGGTTGGAGATCCCTGCTCTAGAAGTAATGGGGTTAATACCGGCTGCTGCGTTTCCATCCTAAAGGCCTCCAGGCTCTAGGGCTAGGCCAATGAACAGGGAGTCAGATGCTCTCACCTCATTAACAAGTTGCTTGGTTCTTTAAATTTATTTATGTACATCCTGCCTTTATTATTACCCAACTGCGTAGCTGATTGATGCCTGCAAGCGCTCCAGATCTTTGTAACCATTGGCTCCTCTTTTTTTCTTTTTCTTTTTTGCGCAATCGTTCAGCTGACAAAACACACAATTCCTCAACAAACCAGAAGCTCCCCAGTTTCAGAATGACAGCCGTTTTCCAAGGAACCAATGCTCAGGAAGCAAAAGAAACAAACTAGGCGCAAGGCTCCCTTCTGAGCAGGAAGTCCTCCACTCTACCAAATAGTTTTGGAGTTTCTCTTTTGAGGAAGTGCTTTTGGACTGTTGAATTTCCCCTCCAAGAGTCTCATGATGAGAGAGGACCCCCCCCAAAAAATGGACACCTGCAAAGAGCAGAACTTCCTTCTTTGGGAACTGGAATTGCATTTTGTTACAATATATATTTTAAAAAGTACATTGTGATCTGCTTTTTTACATCTTCAAAGCATGTACAAAAAGGTAGCAACAGGAGAAAAGATTGTTAGTTAAATTATACTCATCAGAGACACAGGACGGGGCATTCCACATTCTTTATATGGCTCTAATTACTTTTTGTTTTGGCTACAGTCAGCTGTACATACCCCTGTCAGAAATGAATTCAGATTCAGAACCATAGTTGGATTCCATTTAGTGAACGTAGGCCAGAGGTGAAATTCAGCAGATTCTAGCAGGTTCACTAGAACTGGTAGTAAATTTTCTAAGCAGTTCGGAGAACCAGTTGTTAGAAGAAATCTCCTTTTGTTTTGTTTTTCCTACTTTACAGGGTTAATCCTGTAAGGAAGGCAGGAAAAAAAAAACATTCTGGTGTTGTTTCTAGCCTAATCTTCATTGCCCTGCTTACAGAAACTGCCCATCCAGGCACATGACCCCCCCAGCCACACCCACCAAGTCACGCCCACAGAACCGGTAGTAATTTTTTTTGAATTCCACTGCGAGCAACAGCAGAGAAGGGCCCTGCCAGTTAAAATTATTTGGCAGATGTGGTTTGCAATGTACCCAATACTGGCTATATCTAGTTTAATGAAAAGTAGGATGTGGGTGACATGATGGCAGTGTTCCATGATGGCCCAATGTTTAATGGGCTGCCACAAAGAAAACCTATTCTCTAAATCACCTGACGGCAGGACAAGAAGCAGTGGATGCATACTAATGAAGGCAAGAAGGCAACCTAAAACTAAGGAGAAATTTCCTGACGGTGAGAACAATGAATCGGTGGAACGACTTGCCTCCAGAAGTTGTGGGTTGTGGCTGGAGGCTTTTAAAAAGAGATTGGGCAACCATTTATCTGAAATGTGACTTGAGCAGGGGGGGTTGGATGAGAAGACTTCCAGGTCCCTTCCAACTCTTATTCTGTTAAATGTGACTAGAGCAATTGCTCTAAGTACCCGAATGTTGGATATTTTGTCCTAAATATATGTACATCATATTATATCAGATTATAGGGTACATCATAATCTGTAATGGTACAAGTGATTTTATTGTATCAAATCCCTTTTCACAGTGAAACTCACGGGTGTCAAATTTGCGGCGTCACATTGCCATCATGTGATGTTTTGTGATGTTTTTCCCCTTTGCAGAGCCTCGGTTGGTGTGGCCTGCGCTTGACACATCCGGCCTGCAGCTTGCCAGTAACTGATAGTCATTCCTTTTTGCTTCAGGGAAAGAAAATGACAACATTATTTTACTTTCTTAGATGGTGGCACTAAACTTTCTCTTTCCCACCACCCCCAGTAATACAGATATGGTCTCTGGTATTAAAATAAATGAGTAATTCTATCATAACAAGCCTTCTTTATCAGGCATTTCTTTTTCTATTTTCTCTGTTGGGCTAAAACAAAGGCAAATGTTAAGATAATAAATCAATGATATATTTCTAAGAGCAACAAGCGCTACTGATGTCAGTTACGCTCACTGAGAGTGCTGTGCTCTATAAAGTCATCACTGTTGTGATATATTTGCAATAGAATTTGCATTTTAAAAACCTCTTAGTAATCCTGATTAAGTGCATGCAGATGCAGTTCAGAAATGATTATCCTTCTATTTTACAGGAAGTCACCTACTCCTTCGATATTCTAGCTATGCTTCTTCTCCTTCTTCTCTGTCTGAAACAGTCACATGGAACAACCTCTTAGCTATTTAAATTTTTTTAGTGATGCATATCTGCATTTTTAAATATTCAAATATTTCCCTTTAGACTTTGCCTAGGTACAAGTAGCTCTCAATATACAACCACAATTGAGCTCAAACTTTCAATCACTAAGCAAGGCAGTTGATAAGTGAGTTGTGCCCCATTTATGACCTTTTTGCCACAGTTGTTAAGCAAATCACTTCAATTGCTAAGTGAATCATAGAGTTATTAAGAGAGTCCATTGACTTTGCTTGTCAGAAGCCAGCTGGTTATAAATGGTAATCACATGACACGGGAACAGATACATGGTAGTTGCTAAGATTCTGAACTCTGATCACACAGCCATATATCTGGGGTGCTATCCTGAAAAATGTGCAAGGTTGCCAGGAAAGGAAAAACCAGTCAGAATTTAGCAGATCTAATCTAATCTAATCTAATCTAATCTAATCTAATCTAATCTAATCTAATCTAATCTAATCTAATCTAGTGTTATTATTGAATTTCACATGTCTCCACCATGTAAATACATGGCGCTTTGTGTTTTAACTCAGGAATGAGAGACCGAGGTATTGCATTAGTGAAATCAGCTCTTTTATTTACAGGCGAAAAGCACTCCAACAAGAACGAAAAGCAAGGCAATTGACA